>PVIR01018885.1:0-32651 GCA_004026965.1 Petromus typicus | reverse complement strand
GAAAGTTTACACAATAGAATGAATTTGGCAGAAGACCAAATTTCAGACCTAGAAGACAGGATCTCAGCCAATGAACAGGAAAGCCATACTCTACGGTAAAAAGCAAGGGATAATGAAAAATCAATCCAACAACTGCTAGATGATTCAAAGAAGAATAACATAAGATTGACTGGAATCACTGAGGAAACAGGAGACAATGCTAAAGAGATTAAAAAACTATTCACAGAGATACAGGCAGAAAACTCACAGAAAAAAGAAAAGAATTGGACATACAAATATATGAAGAATACGGAACCCCACACGCCCATAACATGAAAGTTCAAGTTATCCAAAAACACAATGAAATCCTGAAAGCAGCCAGAGAAAAGAAAATAATTATATACCAAGGGAAGCCCATCAGAATCACAGAGGACTTTGCAACTCAAACACTCAATGCAAAAAGAGCCTGGAGTGAAGTGCTGCAAGACCTAAAAGGAAACAACTTCAAACCCAGACTGATGTATCCTTCAAAACTATCCTTCAACATTGATGGGGAAATAAGATACTTCCATGACAAAGAACACCTGAAAAACTTCACAAATATGAAACCTATGCTCCAAAACATTCTAAAGAATATCTTGGAGAAAAATAAGGAAAGTTATAAACCCACAAAACCTAACCAAGTCAACCCATGGGGCAAAACAAGAAATTGATGGGAAAAGGGCAAAAATAGAATAACAGAGCCAAGAACAGTAAACATGGCAGCACTAAATTTGCCCCTATCAGTCATGACCATTAATGTCAATGGACTCAACATGCCAATTAACAGATACAGACTGGCAGAATGGATCAAGAAGCAAGATGCTACAATCTGCTGCATACAAGAAACACACCTAATTCAGAAAGAAGCCCATGGACTGAAAGTAAAGAGATGAAAATAATACTCCATGGAATGGGAAACAGCAAAAAAGCAGGAGTGGTGATCTTATTTGCAAACAGAATAGACTTCAAGCCAAAACTGATAGAGAGAGATAAAGATGGACACTATCTTTTAGTTCAGGGAAAAATCCAAGAGAAAGAAATAACAATCTTAAATATCTATACACCAAATTCTAATGCACCTAATTATATAAAACAAACATTAATGGACATGAAAAACCAGTTAAACTCCAATGCAATAATAGTAGTGGACCTCAATACCCCACTGTCACAAAGAGACAGATCGACTGGACAAAAAGTCAATAAGGAAATACTTGAGCTCAACCAGACTCTTCAGTAAATGAACTTAATAGATACCTTCAGAGTATTTCACCTCACAAAGTCAGAGTTTACATTCTTCTCAGTTGCTCATGTATCGTTCTCAAAATAGACCATGTACTGGTTCATAGAACAGGTTTGAGCAAATATAAAGGGATTGAAGTTATCCCTTGTAGGCTGTCGGACCACAGTGCCCTGAAATTGGAGCTGAATATCAAAGGAAAGCCCAGGATCCTCACAAACACATGGAAACTGAACAACACTCTGCTGACCAACCAAGGGGTCACAGAAGAAATTAGAGAAGAAGTTGAACAGTTCTTACAACTAAATGATAATCCTAGTACAACATATAGAAATTTATGGGGCACAATTAAAACAGTTCTAAGAGGAAAATTCATAGCAGTGAAGGTCTAAATCCAGGAAATGGAGCAAGTTCAAATAAACAATTTAATGCTGAACCTCAAGCGACTAGAAAGAGAGGAGCAAAACAAACCCAAAGCTCACAATAGGCAAGAAATTATAAGGATCAGGGCAGAAATTAATGCAATAGAAATGAAGAGAACAGTACAAAAAATCAATGAATCAAAAAGTTGATTCTTTGAGAGGATAAACAAAATTGATAGACCCTTAGCCAACCTCATTAAACAAAAGAAGGAAAAGGCTCATACCTATGCTATTAGGAATGAGAATGGAGAAATTACTACCGACCCAGAGGAAGTCCAGAGGATAATAAACACCTACTTTGAAAATTTATACTTTAATAAAATGGAAAATGTAGAAGAAATGGATAGATTTCTAGACACATATGAACTCCCAAAGCTGAATAAAGGAAGATATAGAAATGTTAAATACCCCAGTATTAATCTGTGAAATTGAAAATGTAATTAAAAACTCGCCAACAAAGAAAAGCTCTGGACCTGATGGTTTTACTGCTGAACGCTATAAAAATTTTAAAAGAAGAGTTTGTGCCTCTGCTTCTTAAACTCTTTAATGAAATTGAAAGGGAAGCAGTGCTCCCAAACTCATTCCTGGAAGCAACCATTACCCTGATTCCAAAAGCAGAGAAAGACCTAAGCAAAAAAGAGAACTACAGGCCAATATCCCTAATCAACATTGATGCAAAAATCCTCAATAAGATACTGGCAAACAGAATACAGAGAATTATCAAAAAGATTAATCACCCTGACCAAGCTGGATTCATCCCAAGTATGCAAGGATTGATTTATATATGTAAATCAGATTTACTTACATATGTAAATGAATAAATGTTTTACACTATATTAACAGACTCAAGGGAAAAAACTATATGGTCATCTCAATTGATGCAGAAAAAGAGTTTGACAGATTACAGCACCCATTTATGTTCAAAACCCTATAGAAGATCAGAATAGATGGTCTCTATCTCAAAGTAATAAAAGCTGTCTACAAGAAACCATCAGCCAGCATCACACTAAATGGTCAAAAATTGAAACTTTTAACACTAAGATCAGGAAGAAGACAAAGATGCCCTCTCTCACAACTTTTGTTCAATATACTTCTTGAAATATTAACCATAGCAATTAGGCAAGAGAAAGAAACAAAAGGAATAAAAATAGAAGAAGAAGAAGTTAAACTGTCATTATTTGCTGATGACATGATACTCTGTCTAGAGAATCCTAAAAACTCAATTAAAAAACTGCTGGACCTAATTGCCAATTTTAGCCACATAGCTGGTTGCAACGTCAATGTTCAAAAATCAATATGCTTTGTATCCACAAACAGTAGACCCACTGAGATAGAAACTGGGTAATAAGTTCCTTTCACAATAGCACCCAAAAAATAAAATACCTGGGAGTCAGTCTAACAAAGGAGTTGAAAAAGACCTCTACTCTGAAAACTATAGCACTCTGAAAAAGGAGATAGAAGATGATATCAAAAAATGGAAAGACATACCTTGCTCCTGGGTAGAAAGAACCAATATTGTCAAAATGGCTATACTCCCAAAACTACTGTACAGATTCAATGCAATCCTGATTGAAATCCCGACAGCATATTTCATAGACATAAAGAAAAAAATCCAAGCTTTCATATGAAACCACAAAAGACCTAGAATAGCAAAAGCAATGATAAGCAACAGGGACATTGTGGAGGGTATTAGAACTCCGGACCTGAAACCATACTATAAAGCCACCATGATAAAAACTGCAGAGTATGTACAAAGTAATATACTTTAGATCCTTGGATACTTGAGGATCCATGGATTAAACTAGAAGATCCAGAAACTACTCCAGATACACTGAGCCACCTCATCTTTGACAAAGAGCCAAAAATCCTCAGTGGTGGTGTTGGAGAAACTGGGCTTTAACTTGCCAAAGACTAAAGCTAGACCTAGCTCTTTCACAGTGTACCAAGATAAAATCAAAATGGATCAGAGACCTAATATTAAAACAGACAGTCTAAACATGCTGCAGAACAGGTTAGGTAAAACTCTTGAAGATATTGGCTTAGGTAAAGACTTTTCGAACAAAACCTCTATAGCACAGGAATTGGCTGAAGAAATCAGCAAATGGGACCTCATTACTTTATTTTTATTTTTTAAAAATTTTTAAATTGAAATCTTTATTGGTACATTACATAGACATATCATGATTGCATTCCATAATGGGGATTTGTACCAGTATAAGACACAACTTAATTCTCATTTTTTCCTCATAGCCCTACCCACCCTACCACTCCCCTATATACAGAAAAATTGTTTCCTTCCTTTTTTGTGATAATCTCAATATTTTTCTGCCTTCACCCTATTTCATTTTAAGTATTTTCTATTTCACAATATATAACATACAATTCTGGGATTCATTTATGTCTTTATTTTCTCTGCATCAGAGAAAAGATGCAGTATTTACCTATCTGTGACGTATTTATTTTACTTATGAGGATATCCTCAAGGATGTCCATTTAAGTATAAATGATTCAAACTTATCATTTTTTATGGCAAAGTAATACTCTATTCTGTAGAAGCACAGCTTTTTTATCCAGTCTCCAGTTGATGGACCTTGGGTTGTATCCAAGATGTAGCAGGGACCTCATTCTTTTAAAAAGCTTCTGCACAGCAAAGGAAACCACCAACAGAGCAAAAAGACATCCAACAATGTGGGAAAAAGTCTTTACCAGCTGTTCCTCAGACAAAGGGGTATTATCTAGAATATATAAAGGGCTCAAAAAAATAAATCCACCCAAATTTAAGGACTCAATTCAAAAATGGGCATCTGAAATGAACAGACACTTCTCAGAGGAAGAAGTAAGAGTAACTAAGAAGTATATGAAGAAATGCTCAATATCATTAGTCATTCGAGAGATGCAGATGAAAACAACACTGAGATTTTATCTCACTCCACATAGAATGGCTGCCATTTCAGAATTAGTCAACAACAAATGTTGGTGAGGCTGTGGAGAAGAAGGAACCTTCTTCACTGTTGGTGGGATTGTAGATTCGTACAACCCCTGTGGAGAGCAGTTTGGAGATTCCTCAAAAAGCTAGGATTGGAGGTCCCATTGATCCAGCCATCACTGTGCTAGGTATATACACAAAATAATTAAAAGATTCATATCACAGTGACTTATGTGCACCCATGTTTATAGCCTCTCCATTTGTGATTTCCAAATCTTGGAAACAACCCAAATGTCCATCACCTGGAGACTGGATAAAAAAGTTGTGCTTGTACAGAATGGAGTATTACTCTGCCACAAAAAATGATAAGTTTGAATCATTTATACTTAAATGGACGTCGTTGAGGACCTCCTCATAAGTGAAATAAGTATGTCACAGATAGGTACATATCGCATCTTTTCTGTGGTATGAGAAAATAAAGATATAAATGAGTTTTAGAGTTGTATGTTATATATTGTAAACCAGAAAATACTTAAAGTGTAATAGGGTGAAGGGGGACAAATATTGAGATTATAACAAAAAAGAAAGGAAACAAAGTTTAAGTATATAAGGGGTTGGGATTGTAGGGTGGGTAGTGCTAGGGAAAAAATGAGAATTAATTTTTGTCATATACTGGTACAAATTCTCTTTGTTGAGTGCAATCATGATGAGTAAACCAGTAAATATTTCAATTAAAAAATACATAATTTTTTCAGTTTCATTTTTCACTATTTAGTATTTTATTTCAGTCATATTAGAGAAATTTTTCATAAAAATGAGTTTTGTGAATCTCAGAATGCGCTCAGGATCAGGAATGTACATATTTTGAAAAAAGTATTTCACATTATGAGAAATCATATCTCTGAGTTTTTACTTCATAAGTATCCTTAAGTCTGTACTGTTACCAATTTTTACAGTTTTATGAAAGAATATCATATTTTTCTAATTTATATGATTGCTTGTGACTTTGAACATATTTTTATATATTTCTTGGCATATTTCATACATTTGTTAGCATTCTCAGTTTTTTCTGTGAACTGTTAAATCTTTTCCACACTTTTTTATTAGATTGTCTTATAAAATTTTCACAGTTCTGTGTGCATTTTAAATACTCTGTGTGGCCAAAATATTTAGTTTGTGATATATCCCTTGATTTTGGATTCAGTGTCTGAGGGCAATTTGATAACTCCAAAAGCAAATGATCTGACATATTTGGACCTGAGAAGTTATCCACTGTTAGGGACAAAGAGCAAATTTGAGATATCATGACTTCTTCTTCCTCTAACCCATAAATTACCTTCAATTCTCCAAAATCACACTAAGCCTAATCTTATCATGCCTTTTACCATTGTTTTATCTTAGTCATTGTAAGAATTATCAGATACCCGTGTACCTCCTCATTTCTAAAAGGCCAAAATTTTCTGCAAATTTTGTGTAGTTCTCTACTGCCTACCTTCCCAGGTCTGGCTATTTGGAATTCACTGTTCATCTTTGACAAAATTCATCACAGACTCTGACTGTTGTGGGCAACTGCTTTTCACTTTCCTGATCTGAGGTAAACTTGACTCACATCAGGTCACAGTCCTCAGAGTCCCTCTGAAATGGCTGGTGGGCTTCTCTTCTCGGCCTGGAGCATATGTATTTATCCTCTCCCATTCCATACTTCCAGCAGTTTGTTTAAACCAGAGGCATAAATCTGCTTTTGTTTCTCAGTAGTTTGTAAAGATTCTACATGCCCAGGACAACTTATCATTCTGTAATGTATTAGAAGTATGATATTTAATTTTTAAGTTTTATTGTTTGATACACTGTAGAAGGTCTATCATCCCACTTCATTTATTCCTTTCATTTTTTGGAATAGTATTTACATTTCTTCTGTTGAATGTGAGTCACCAGAGGCTGGAAGGCCCCAGCCCAGCTTTCCCTGATGCAGTGTAGCCCTGTTGGCTGACTAGAGTAGAGTGATGACTAACTTTTCAGTTTGTTTTCTTCTTCCTGGTCAATGGTCTCATAAGTACTATTCCTCCTTTTCTGCCTTTCCATTTTCTGTAACCCTCTTCACATTTTCTTCACACAATTTCTATTCTTCATCATTCTTCTGCCTTCCATTAATGTTTTTTATTAAATTTCTCCTTAAAACCATTTCACCTTGAGTACTTTGGACTTGTGTTTTCAGCGTTGCAAATCAAATACTAAATAAAATTTGGTGGGATAGTCAAGCACTCTCTACTTTTTGGGAATCTTTGCCACAGGTGCAATTATATGCAAACCTTAGCTTATTATACATATGTACTACATGAGTCATTTAACTACTCAGAAGTCATCTGTCTGTGGATGGTTGGTGTCCAGATGCCCCCCAAAGCCTGTGTGGTCACAGGAGGGGCCTTTACAGAGGAGGCTGGATCTAAAATGTGAGACTCTGAGATTGACTCATGGTGCAGTGCTAGGCCCAAGGGTTTTAGGATTAAAGATGTGAGTGCTACTTGCCCTGTGTTGTCTTGTTAAGATGAAAAGTGCAGAAAGACACTGTCAGGTTCACTTGTTGCTTTTGATGTCCTTGCTTGCAATGAACTGTTTCTTTTTTTCACAGCCATGTGCCCCTTTGCTGCAGGTCCAGCCCATTATGGACTTAAAACTCTATGAACTGCAAGTCAAATAACTTTTCTTCCTTTAATTGGAAGGTGTCAGGTATTTTGTCTCAGTGACAAGAAAAATAACTGAGATATCCTGACAATGTAGCAACTTAGGTGGTCTTTCTGACCCTGGACCCTTGGTCCTCTGGTATGATTCTTGACCAGGTGCTTTTACTATCAGAGTCAGCACTGGCTTTTCACTAAGATATGATATGGAATCTTTCCTAATGTTTAGTTTTCAGGTATATGCATACATACAAATGTGTTTTCAGTTTGAAAGTGGTACATTTTAAATCAGCACAGTGATTATCAGCTTTCTGAACTTGAAACCTCCATGGTTTAGGAATAGGAGAAAAACAGTCTCTGTATTCTATTTTTTGGTCTCATTTCCTCCTTCTCTTTATCCAGGGAAGAAGTATCATTCTTTATGGCTCTTGGCAACCTCAAAATAATTCTTAGAAATTGCAGAACATGTATATAGAGGGTACATTCTTTTGGTTTTGTATTCATTCAGTCTTTTCAGGATCAAAAAGTTTCTATAAATTATCAGAATTACGAGGGAAGTTAATGCGATGCAGACAAACATGAGTGTAGGGAACGGTGAAGCCATTTGGCAATTTCCCAGGTTAACTGCTTAAGCAGAACTTCTGTCGAGTTCATTATGTAGAACTCCTGAGCCTCCTTATCCTCTGGATTTTCCCAAGACTTTGTTAATTTGTATTGATACTTAATAAAAGGGCTATTGGAAGACAGCTTAGGGGACTTCAGTCCTCTGAAGCTGTTCTTTCTGCTGAAACTCATCCCTGGGTGCCTCTGTTTCCTTCCATGACCCGGGACCTTACGTCGGACTTACGCTGACACATGAGAATGTGTTATGGTACAAATTCTGAGGTTTATGACACTCCAAGAAAAGATAAATAAATTCTTTAAAGCTAATTTTATTTTCTCTCTTTTTTAAAAAAGACTGTATATTAATTTAAAAATATTCCAGGGTAATTTCTATTTATTGTTCTCCATATTGTCTGTTGTGAATGACTCAGTCAAATAATCTTTCTGGAAACATTTTCTTGTCTTGGCTTCTATGGACTCATCTCCTTTTGCTCTTTTTTTTTTTTTGCCACTTTGTCCATTTTCTGTATGAAGTCCTTTTGTCTGTTTCTTCTTGAAAAGTTGAGCCCACCAAAGTCAGTTTGTTGGAGCTTTCTCTCTCTTCATTAGACATTTTATTGAGTGGCTTTTTATAATCACAAATATATCAATGAATCTCAAACTTATATTTCAGTCTGACTTTTCCTGAAGTCTAGACCAGTGCCTTTGCTTATCTTCTTGCAATATCCACTCTGTTAACTGTAGCTCCACATCTAAAGCTGCTGTTTCTCTCTCTCCCACTATTCCATTTGAGCAGCCTTAATCCATTCATTATTTTCTCCTTGTCCAGAGGTATTCATGCCCAAAATATTAAGACCTTTCTAATCTTTTAGTCTTGCTTTAGGGAGCTGCTTATAAGGTCCAGACTGGATGACAGCTTGTGTAATTTGTCTGCATGAAATTAATGGATAATGCATTTCCGATGGTTAATTTTCCACACCAACTGGCCCAGGATGTGGTTACTCAGATAGCTCATCAAATATTAGTCCAGAGAGTATTCTGATACTGTATCTTAGATTAAATTAAAATTAAAATCCCTAGAATCTCAGTAAACTAGGCTATTCTCCAAATGTGGGTAGACCTCTTCTGCTCAGTTTGCTGATATGCCCTGCAGGGTTAACTTACCAGCCTCCACAATCCTACTTAAATCTTTCTCTCTCTCTCTCCTTCTCTCCCTTCCCCTTTGTCTCTGTCTTTTTCTCTTCCTCTGTCACTCTCTTGTTTGTTTTTTTTCTCTAACACAGAGTTTGACAGGAATGTATGTGAGAAGTCTGGTCACACTGATCATGTTATTATCCTCTCTTTTCTTCTTTGGGCATAAAATTTTCATGGTTGATGGATATTTTACTGATGGTTGGTGGTTGATGGAAATCTCAACCTTGAAATTAATTTTTCTTTGTCCTTTGAATGAAAACATTTTCCATATATCTTTCTTTTTTCTTCTTTGTGTGTCATTCTGGTAACTTCTATTTGTCTTGAGTGATTCAAGTGTTTTATACATGCTGGACAACTTACATTGACATCATGCATCTGCATCTTTTCAAAATTCTTAGTTCTTTTTTTTTTTTTTTAGTTTGAGTATATGTTTTTGTTTCTGTGTGGGCTAAAAGGAGAAAAAGTAATAAAATAAAGAAACAAAACCCCCAAATCTTTGGGTTGACAGACGCAGAGCAGAGAAAGTGGGAAATACTAAAGAGATCCACCCTTCACAGCTGGAAACCGATAGCTAACAATGATTATGCCTGAAATATATCTTGTTTTTTTATGTCTTATGAAACTGATCACAGTTATTCACCAAATTGCTGTGGGAAAGTATTTTTGAGTTTCTAGACTTACAAGAAATATATCCTCTTCTTGTTCTGTTTTTCTTTTAATATTATCTTCAAATGAAAAATAAATTACATATTCTCATTTCAGAAGAAGTTATTGTAATCCACATTGTACTTCTTACTTCAAGGCTGGCTTACTCTGCCTAGATTGTGTATGACTCTCTGTGACCCATATGTAATTTCTACTTCAGGCTTATATAAAGTGGAAAACAGTATTTACCGTCAAACAGCAGTATAACTGTAGTAAGTAGATTTATCAGGCACTCTATATATTACAATTATAGTGTATATAACCAGGCACTCTTATATTACAATTTTGAGCTGAAAGGTGGGGCAGGGAAAAACAAAGAAAGGAAAGGAAAAAAATGGATGTTAAAAAGAAAAACATGGAAACAAAACTTTTGTATATAGGAGGAGTGGGTATAGAAGAGAGGGCAAGACAAAGGGAAAAATAAGAATCAAGATATATTATGTATGAGAACAAATTATCAATGATGAATGTGATCATAATGCATTCCTAAAATGTACCAATAAACTCAACTTATTAAGAATAAACATTTAAATTTACAACTATTTAAAATTTAAATTTGAAAAGTCATACTAGCATACATAAACCTTATGAATTTGTACTTAATTGAATCTTACCTATACATTAAACTTTGGTACACTAATCCATTAACATTCAGGTAGCTTTCAAAGAAGATATAGAAATAAAATAGTAAAATCATGGTGCTCGTGGTGTTTATTTTTGGCAGCGTGTGCACTCTTATTGGTCCCTGGGAATTGAAGCAAGGCTCTTGAGTAGTGTTTGTAACCATGGGAATGAATGTGGCTGGTGGGAGAATTTTTTCAAGAACCAGAAAGTTCTAACAAGGTACCAGGCTGAGTGGATGCAGTCTTCAGGAGAAATCTAAAGTGTTGAGTCAATACCAGAAAGGGAGACTTAGAAACTCAATGGTTCTAGAGACACTGCTTGAATGTCAGCATAGTTAATGTTGCACAAGCCTCACTTACTGGTAGGACACAAGTGATACATGATTCCTTTTGTTCTTATTTCTAAAAAATGTTTATACACACAGCTGATTACATTCCTTGTGAGGAGTTGTTGTATGTGTGTAACATCTTAGTTGTTTTTTTGGCCCCTTCCCCTCTTTCCCTCCATTTGTTTTTATTTTATTTTATTTTATTTTATTTTTCACTCTATTTTTTAAAATTTTTAATCTTTATTGGTACATTACATATACACATCATGATTGCACTCCATAATGGGGATTTGTACCAGTATAAGACACAACTTAATTCTCATTTTTTCCCATACCCCTACCCATCCTACCGCCCCCCCTATACATAAAATTGCCTTTATGAATGAATGCTTGGTGCATAGTTTCAGGCACTATGCAAGGACCTGACCTCCTTCATCAAAATCTTACTGATTACTAAGAACTCAACTCAAGTTCTATTTTCCAACTGAAGTCTTCAGTTTAAAAATGATTTCTTCCTACATGTTATACTTGATATGAAAAAAGACAATATTTTAAAGGAGTTAATATTTCCTCAGTGGAAAGTGACAGAAAATTCAGCTTTTGGTTGTAAAGATTTTAGTTATATACTGGTACAAGGCTTAATATTTGTTCATCTTTCAAATTTTTCTTCTTTTTGTTTGAGGTAGTTTAAAATGTATGTGTTGGTCTTTAGCAGTTCAAAGTTCACATGATTCTATGTTGAAGTAAGTAGATTTTTTTGTGTGTGGTAGCTTATGTACAAGTCCCAGGGTTCAACTCTATTGGATTAACTCAGATCATGTGTCAATCTTTGAGTAAATACCAAGTGAATGGCAGTCCACGTAATGTGGCCTTATTTTCTGTAGCTGGATTGAAAGTGAAGGACAGATGGGATGTCATTTTCAGAAAAGAAGAAGAAGGAATAGAAAAACATATATGCAGGCATGAATATGACTTACTGAATGTTTTTTTCTGGATATCTCTGATCTTTGATCAAGATAATATGATACTGTGATACTTTTCCTTGATTATATTTTCTATAACATCTAGTATGTGTTAAATTTATACTAGAATTCAAATGGATATAATATTTTTCTACAACTTAATAATTACAAGTTTAGTACAGTATCTTAATTAATTATTTAAGAAAATTTCAGTTATTCTGTTCTAAACTGCGTATTAAAGAAGGAAGGAAATCCTGATCTTGTTTTGAAATTTTGAAATTAAAATATTCATTAGTTTTTATCTATATAATATTTTCTGTGTATTTGTTAAACAAATAAAAGAGTACCTGTCTAATACAGTCTTTCCAGACTTTAATGACTTTATACTCCCTGAGTAACTTCTTAAAATTTAGACTCTAATTCAGGAAATTCAATGTTGCACATCATCTGGAATTGTAAAAGATGATGCCTTCCTATTAGTTTCAGAACCACACTTTGAGTAGCAAAGTCTAGATGCTGGGTGAGGTTTCTGTGCTGTAACTGAAATTAACTTTTCTTGTTTACTTAGTTTCACAATAATGTATCTGGTATCTTTGCATATTTGTAGTTTTTCTCAAAATAAAAGTCTCTTTGAAGGTGACAACTGATCTGAAAAGTAAGAATTTCACAAAATACTATTACATCTCTTAGTGAGGTGTTTTTTTTTTTTCCCTAGATTTATGAAGTCAGAAGCCTTTTGTGTAAGAGTGTCCTTTGTCGTTTTCTAGATGAGATCTCCAGTGAGATTTCTGATGGAGTTGGAAGGCACTTCACACTCCAGTTAAGTGAGCATTCACTCTCACCGGCTTTTTACCTCATTTTGAGGCCTTTTCATTTTCTGTCTACTAGGAAGCCTTCCTCCCCATGGTCCTTTCAGTTACTGGGCTCATTGACTAAGAGACTCTTAGAAACATTTTTGATATAAATGTTGGTTAGGGAACTTTATTACCTAGTAGTTTTCTTTATCTACTGTGATTAAACTGTACAACAGCCTTCGCCCAAGCATTTTAGTGTAAAATCTGGTGCTGTGTCTATAAATTTTGCATGCACAATAAAGGTTTACATGAAATTCCAGAACTACTCTGAAAGTGCAGAAGAAAACATCCTCCATCCTTGTATTCATAATGAAACATATCAGCCTTTTGAGATGGTCACTTAATATTTTTATAAATTTCCTCTTTCAGGAGTAACATTATTTAAATATTAAAACATTAAAAATTTCTGCTAAATTCAAAATTTAAACATAATTATTTTAGGAGCTACTTCAGGTCAGTCTTTCAAAAATATTTTTATTTATGTAAATAAATTTCATAATCAGGTACTAAGAGAATTATAATAGTTATTCCCTGTGTATTGTTGTCTTGGGTAGTTATTACACTGTGTACTGTTTCCTTCAAAGTAGTAAGAATATTTTTGGTTTCTTGTGCTCTGGACCTTCTGAACTTTTCAAAATATTGGCAAACTCACTCTCTCTCTCTCTCTCTTTTTCTCTCTCTCTCTCTGAGAGACTGCCTGAAATGTAATTGTTTATATTTTATAACATTTATTATGTAGATAGAAACACTTGAACTTTTCCCACAAAACTGCTTTTCTTTTCTCATTGATATGAGATTCAAAAATAAAAATTATGCTTTGAGAAGGAATTTACAAGCCATGAGTCAAATTCTAGATAACTAGCAGATATCAAACAAAATCTTAGTTTGTAAAAATATAAATGTACCAATTTTGAGAAGAAAATGCAAATTCATCAGATAACTAATTGTTTCTAGTTATCAAATCTCTCAAAAATGAACTTCAGAATTATAAATTTAAGATTAGCTTGGGTGTAACAAAAGATTGATTAACATGGGAAAAACCCATCATTTATGAAATCAGAAAATTAAATATTAATTAAGCAAATTTTATGAAAAAATACTATATCCCTTTTTTAAGTTACAAGTCATTTTTCGTAAGTTTCCTTAGGATCAGTTTTTTGAATTTTAGAATTAACATATATACAATCAGTTTTTATGTTGAAAAGAAAGTATGATTAACTGAATATCTCCCAGAAAATACTCATTTTTAATATTTAAACATTTTTTTCTCTTTCTACACACATTTATATCACCGAGATTCTATGGAAATATCTTCACTCATATTCATTTCACCTAAATTTTTCATATAAATACTTTCCTTAATTCTAAACATTTTGAAAGTTGTTTTATGTCTATGCAATTTTGTCATTGTTATTAGCCTATTACTGAACTGCAGTTTTCAGAGGATATGTTATTTTATTAAATTTAAACCTAAGTATTTTATTCTCTCCAATGTGATTATAAAATAAATTGCTTAAATATATTTTGGATTGTCATTGGTATTAAATGAAAAAGAAAGATTGATTTTTATGCATTCATTTAACACACGCATGCTTGTTATATACTTAGACAGTTCTTCTATATTTCCTATAAATTAGTGTTAGACCTGAACAGGTCTATCTAGGGAGACATGCCACAGAGAAACACACAGCACGGTATCGGTGTAAGCCGCAAGAGGTTTATTTGGGGACCGGCGCCAGGACTGTCTTTACACGCAGGGAAGGAATGGCCCCAAAGGGAAAAATAGCACAGCTTATACACATGATTTGGTGGGCTAAGGGGTAAGTGGCCTGTCCTTGATTTAACAAGGCAAGAATGCTTAGCTCATTTCTTGTAGGGGCAAAAGGACATTTTTGGGTAACTTTTTACTGGAATAGGGCAGTTGTCCTTAACATTATCTTATCTGTTTCTGGGAATGTGAAGGCTTTTAGCAAGAACTAGGTTTTGTTGACTTTAGAGACTAGGCCTGCTATTTTTTTTTTTTTATGCCTGCTTTTTCTAACTTTGTGGTCTCTGCCTTGTAATTCTGCATTTTTGACTTTTAATCTTACATTAGCAAGTGAATTAGATATCTTGATTATCCTCAGGCTGTCTCTGTTCAGACTACAGGTGAGGTTATGTTTTTTTGTGGTTGGGTGTAGGCTGATATCTTGACCTGGATGGGGAAGGTGAGTAGGGAGACAGGACACAGATTCTAGGGAGGACTGCAAAGAATCTTTTCAGTCTTTATTGAGCTCAGTTGAGGGTGGGCATAGGCAAGGCTCTAAGTGTAACCTTTGATTGGTCAGGCCTGAAGAGTCATGACATGGGGTGCTCAACAGGCAATCTGAGCTTAGCCAGTCTCGAGGTTCTATACACTGAGGGGTGTATGTGCAATGGCCTCATTATTGTCTTACAGTTAGCTACTGGACTGTGATATTGCACAGACTTTAACATGTATATTTGTATATTTCCCCTTTTGTCTTTGACTCGAGGGCCTCAGCCAAAAAAACCCCAGTATTTTGTTGGGTTATCCTTATGTATTTGCGATGTTGTTTAACAATTTATACAGGGGAGGGGTCAAGGGAAGTAGCTTGTTGTATGAGGGCTTTAAGGGCTCCCCAAGTGACCAGTGATATGGTCAACTTTGTTGACTGGCATCTCTTACATCAAGGATGGTCTCAGAGTGATAATAAAGCCATCTTCTTTGTTGAGGGGTCTGGTGTAAGGTCTGACATTCCAAGCAGGGATCCACATGGGTTGTGGGCTGTCCTCTGGGAACACACAAGAAAAAACTCTTGCCACTGTCAACAGAGGGTCAGGACCCTTCCAGTTATTTATTAGGCCATCATTCCAGAGAACCAAAGGACCCCCCAAAGCTTTGTGCAGGGGCCCAGAATTTGTCATCAAATGTTAGGTAGTTAAGAGTAAAAAGAGTGAGATAGAGTCTTTTAGCATGCATGCTAGGGAAGAGGGTGCCTGTTAGATTATCATTTCCTTCAGAGATAGCACCTGGCCTCTGTAATGGCCCTAAGGGTAGTAAGGGTCTACAGAAGACACAGGTGTGGACAATTCATTTTGCCTCAGGGTAGTCAGTTGTAAAAATAGGGAACTGAGACCTGGAGCATCTTTGTGGAAAAAAAAAATCTGTGACTGGCAGTAGCTGTACCTAATCAGTGTATTTCCCTGAACATCAAGCCTGTTGAACAGGGTCAGAATAAGTTCCTACCCCTTTTAGGGCTTCAGTGATGTTTGGGGTTCCCCATCAGTAGCTATGCTCTCCCGACTGTTCACATTGTTCTTTACATAATGCGTTAAACATCAGGAAGTCACTAGGGGACAGACAAGCTCTCCCGAGATTAGCCAGTCTCAGGGCAATTAAGATTGTAAGAGAAGGGCCTGGCAGTTAGCTCAGTGGTTCCAGAGCCTGTCTTGTAAGCGCAAGGACCCGGGTTTGTTCCCCGGTAACCACATGCCATACTGGGCATGGAGACTCACGCCCAGCAGCAACCAGTACTACATACCACAGTGCTGGATGTGGTGGCTCATGCCTGTAATCCCAGCACTCAGGAGGCAGAGGCAGGAGGATTGCTGTGATGTGAGCATGAAACTGAGCTCAGGGCCAGCCTGAACTACAAAGCGAGACCCTGTCTCAAAAAATCTTGTAAGAGAAAAAAAGATTGTAAAAAAAAAAAGAAAGAAAGAAAAGATTGTAAGAGAAATTGTCCAACAGCTGAAGCACATATGGGCTATGTGGACCAAGATCAGCCACTGCCTGAAGAAAATCCTTCCACACCTTTGGAGAGTGCGGGTGCCAGGGCATCAGATTTTGCCTGGTGGGTGTTGACAGGGTATGCAGAGAATCCCCCTTTTTTTTGTTTTCTTTTTTTCTTACAGTAACGGAAATCAGTGGGGGGAAATAGCCTCCTCACCAGAGGAATAATGATCCATATATGACTCAGAGGAGGAAGAGAAACTAGCCTGAAAACGATATAGGGGAGGCAGTGGATGAAGGCCATTTTGAGGGCGGAGTCTCTTCCTCAGAGGAGATATGCTCAAGAGAGGGCTGAGTCACAGTTACACTGGGATTTTTTGTGGGGGAGGAGTTATAGGAGGAAGTAGAGGCGGTGCCCAAGGGGCACAAGAGGAGGAAGAAGGAGGGGCTGGTGAGGCCATGAGCCTTCCGTGCCATCTTTGGGTGATTCAAAAACAGAAGCTGGGGGGCCGGGTAGTTAGCTCAGTGATTCCGGCGCCCGTCTTGCAAGCACAAGGACCTGGGTTCGATCCCTGGTAACCACATACCATACTGGGCGTGGAAATTCACGCCCAGCAGCAACCAGTACCACATACCGCAGTGCTGGACGTGGTGGCTCATGTCTGTAATCCCAACACTCAGGAGGCAGAGGCAGGAGGATTGCTGTGATGTGAGTAAACAAACAAACAAACAAACAAAAAAACACCAGAAGCTGGGGCAGAGTGTTTCTTCCTGGGGAAGAGGAGGGGACCCAGGCATTGGGTTTTTTAGAAGAGTAGGTATCAAGGCACTGTAGGGGAGCAGACATGATAGGGAATCATTTCAAAGGGAGGGCAATATTGCCCCATTTTTCAGCACATTGGGCATTTTGTGCAACATGGTACTTCAGCTTGCACGGTTGCACTTTAGCTGGGTGTCAGTCCCACTGTGAACTAGATTAAATTTCCTATTCCAGAGCTGGGTTGCACTCACCCTTTGCAACTCTTTTTCTTTGGCCACAGGTGCCATTTTGAGGCACTACTTGTGGACGGTGGTATGCTGGCATATTGACTTGGACTGAAAGGGTGAGGCATGGAGACAGGAAGCAGACAGAACTCTGGAGATGATTTCAAACAATCACCTCAGTCTTTATTGAGCAGGGGTGTTGCTTTTATACATACAGTTGAGGATGGGCATAGGCAAGGCACTAGGTGTAACCTGTTGATTGGCCAAGGCCTAAAGAGTCACTAGATGGGGAGAACAACAGGTGATCTGAGCTTAGCCAGTCTTAAGACTCTATGTCCTGAGGAGTATGTGTGCAATGGTCTTCTTATCGTCCTATAGTTAGCAACCGGACTGTAGTGCGGTGCACTTAGCCAGACTTGAACGTCACCTATATTCTTTCATCAGAAGGTCATATTGTTGGACTAGGTATATACACAAAAGAATCAAAAGACTCATATCACAGTGACACATGTGCGCCCATGTTTATAGCAGCTCAGTTTGTGATTGCTACATTTAGGAAACAACCCAAGTGTCCATCAACTGGAGACTGGATAAAAAAGCTGTGGTTCTTCTACAGAATGGAGTATAACTCTGCCATAAAAAATGATAAATTTGAATTATTCATACTTTAATAGTCTTGATCCATTTCTTGCTGCCATGCCATGAACTGTTTTTCTCTGCCATTTCACACTGTCATGGCCTCCTGCCTTAGAGACAGAAGACTATGAGTAAAACCTCTTTCAACTGTGAGCCAAAAATAAAACTTTTTGCCTTTTAATTATGGGATTGGGATATCATGTCCTAATAACAAGAAAGTAATAAGACATCATTATTATGTAAGTACACTAGGAAGTTAATACATTCAAGAAGTTGATATATCTTAGAATGTGTACCTGTCTGTAGCAATACGTAACTGTCCCATGACTGCTTAGAACCTAGACACTTTGAGGTAAACTTATTGTATTAGTAAATATTTACTTGTTTGTTCAAAGTATTCCACTTTGTTTTTATTCCATATCTGCCTCTGATTTATGAGTGTTTACAAATAGTTATATAGCCATTGAAATCAACACTTTCCATAATAATGAACTGAGAAGTTGGATATTTTGGCTGCCTAGATTACTCTTTTCTACTTAGTATATGGTTTATGCATTTGTATGTAAGACTCTTCTTTTGATGAGAAACACTGGGCTCATGCCTGCCTTGAGTTCATACGATGTTTCATCTGGGTTTATTTTTCTTTTCTGGAATAGCATGTTTATTCAAAAGATAGTTTATGAAATGAAGCCATTTGTTTCCATTTGTGTAAGTTTCAATCTGGTAATTAATAACATATTTGTTAGAAAGAGCAAGAGACCCACTCATTTATATTAAAAATTTCAAGTAACCATTTTAATATTTTGTTTTCATTTAAAGACTCTATATTAAAACAAACCACATGAAATAGATTCCTTTACAGAATAACCATCTTTCCCACAGTCCATGGTTAAGAGCCCTCCTCTTTTGCCCCAAGTTATTAAGACTCTAAAATGTCTCACAAACTGCTAATATGTGCATTTTGATTTCTGACACAGATTATGCTACCTTAAATTATTTGTTGAAATTCCTAGTGACATTTTATAATAAAATATATACTGCAGTGCCGCTGATGGATAAGACTTTAAATGTGTAAGACCTGTCCAACTGAATCAAACATATTAGCTGTACAATAATACCTCAGTTCACAAATGCTTCCATTTACAAAAAAAAAAAAATTCTATTTGCAAACAGAAGAATTCAGCAAAATTTGATTTCAATTCACAAACTCTGTATTGGGTGACAAAAATGACTATCTTTTCCACACAAATACAAATACAGCCATTTCTTCCCAGATCATAATACCAATTAAGTTCATAACTAAGGTTTGACTGTACTTTCTTTTTTCTTTAAAAAAAATCTCCAAGAAGAAATGAAGTATTAACCATAGGTTCATATAGATATGGTTTTGTTACTCATGCAATAAGGATATTTTAAATAAATACACTGAAATTATCAAATTATCGGTGCTGAATTAAAAAATGGCTAAAAATTTATTTGGCACAGTCTTCACTTTGGAAATGAAATTTAACCAAAAGCACAGAGTGAGAAAACAAAAGAATATCTTCTGCTGTTGTCATAGTCACTAAGCACTTCAGTTAAAGTGTAGGGAAAGGACGCTTTTGTCTCCTCAAACAAACTAAAGCACAAATCATTCTGTGGAACACTAACTCCTAAATAGGTGAAGCTTTGAGCACTTTCACCAAGCTCCCACCTTCTAGACTCTGGAAAAATAAACAGCTAGAAATATGTAATGATTTTGACTTTTGAAGATCGTAAATTAAGTGAGCAAATTTTTCTTTTCCTGCTCTGAAAAGACTACCTATTACTTGGTAATATTTCTTGCTCCTCTTTTGTTTTTTACCTTCTGTACTTTCTTGAGTTTTTGTTTTGTTTTTGATCTTGTAATGGGTGTATCTCTCTGAACTTTATTCTCACAGAAACCCATACAGTACATGGCCCATTTTCAAGGGGTAGTATTTCTTATACATAGAGCAGAAACCAAAAGTGTTCTCCCTACTGGTTCAACTAGGATGTTTTACTCTGACTTTGCTTTTAATTAGCTGTATTTCTACTTTATACTTTCACAATGGATCACTTAATCCTGGCTGCTATACTTCAGTTAAACTAGTTGCTAAAATAGGTTCTTGGCTTAAATAATTTTCTTAACACATGTTAGATCTATTTTTTTCCCTCTCCTGGATAGGAGAGGGAAAACTGATGCTCACTTTATGATTTTTCTGTGAAAATACTGTTTCTTAATAACACATTTTCCAGTTTTCCAGGATGTGTTTCTGAATGGTTAGTTTTATGGTTGATAGCACTAGAATGAGTAAGAAAAGTGAGATATGGAAGGCAATTCTCTCATCCTGTGGGAACACTAAAATTTGTGGAGAAACATTGGTATGCCGTGGGTTTGAAGCATACCAATACTTCAGTGTGGTATGCTGTTTCTTGGGAGTAAAATATAATTTTGAGTGCTAAACTGCCTCAAAGTGGTTCACTTAATATTTATTTTAATTTCAAAATATTTTATGAAATTAAAAATTTAAAATGTTGTGGATATACTTTCAGTAATGTAGAGAAGTATGTTCTGAAAAGGAACGTTAATATGAAGGATTGAACACCGGGAGCAATGCTGTCTTATTAAGAGCTTCCAGGTCTACCTGGAAGCAGGAATGAATGAGTCTATGTGGAAAAGTGAAACTGACTGAATCTGAAGGAGAAACAGCCAACCCAGGCTGAGCAGAAGGAGAGTATATCTTGGAAAAGAATATGATCTTCATAAGTGTTCATCACTCTGATATGGGGTATTAGCAAACTGCATTATGGTCTGATTTTTCATGTTCTAAGAATAAATCTTAAAAATTGGAGAGCTAAAAGTTTATTTTGATACTTCTGCTCATTAAGTTGTTTCCACCCAACTTTGAGTATGTGTGGGCTTGTTTTCGTCTATGAACAGCATATTAAACAAGAAATTTATGGGAAGAGAAATGAATGAAATTAGTTTCAGTTATCAAGTAATTCACCATTCATAACAAAAGAAGATTTAACTTTTGTCACCCTGGTATTCCCTAACATTTTTCATTGTACTAAATAATTAAAACCTTCAACTACTTTTAAAAAATATTTTGTGAACTCTGCAATTTGCCAAAAATAGCGATTTAAATGTGGAAAAATAGTTTAAACATTTATGAGATTCCTCATAGTATGGTGTATTGGTTCACTTCCTTTTTCAGAGTGCTGTAGTTTTTGTTGTAATAGTCTTTCATTTCTTTAGGTTAATTCCTAAGTATTTAATCCTTCTTGGTGCTGCTGTTAGTGATACTTTTTTTTTCTTAATTTCTTTCTCAATGGGTTCATAATTAGAGCAAAAGAACACTACTGTATTTTGTGTGTTGGTTTTGTGTGCTGATACATTACTGAGTTTGGATATTACTTATTTAGCTTTTTGGTGGAATATTCAGAGATTGTTTATGTAGAGGATCATGTCTTACAAATAATGAAACTTTCATGTCTTCCTTTACTGTAAATATATCTTTAATTTCTTTTTTCTGCCTAATTTTTCTTGCAGTGTCTTGAATACTGTGTTGTACAGGAGTGGTGGTAGTGGTTATCTCTATCTTGTTCTGGATTTTAGAGGGAAATTTTTCATATTTCCCCTCATTAAAAATGTTATTAGCAGCAGATTTGTTATATACGTGATTTTTCTCAGATTTAATTAAGGTTCTTCTATTTCTATTTTCATCAGTGTTATAATTTAAAATAATAAATAAATATTGCAATTCCCTAAGGACTAATAAAAACCACACAAAGCTTTAGAAATACCATCTATAGTTATAGTG
Source organism: Petromus typicus (assembly GCA_004026965.1). Taxonomy (NCBI): domain Eukaryota; kingdom Metazoa; phylum Chordata; class Mammalia; order Rodentia; family Petromuridae; genus Petromus; species Petromus typicus. The sequence continues at coordinate 10,920 of PVIR01018885.1, read as the reverse complement.
TGAACACTAACACAAATCAAATACTGACCTGTTATTGACCTAGAGTAAATATCTACTGAATGAACTGACTTACTGCTACTTCCAATAGAATAGTGTTAGACAGCAATAACAATGAACAAGCAAACTATGAAAGACTACTGGAACATGAGAAGAAAAAAAAGTGAGAAGTGGGTTCTATAGAGGAATAAAAAGAAATTAAGAGATATAAGAGCACTTGTAGAAAAAAATGAAAAAGAAAAATTAGAAAAAAATTTAAGCAGAAAACAAAAAGAAATAATAAGAAAAAGAAGAGAAAATAATTCAAGTAAAAATAGAAGAAGATAGAAAAGAAATGAGAAGAAAAAGCATTAAAAATCCTCAAATGGGGCCGGGGATTTAGCCCAGTGGTTCCGGAACCTGTCTTGCAAGCTCAAGGGCCCAGGTTAGATTCTTGGCAACCACATAACAATACTGGGCATGGAGACTCACCCCAGCAGCAACCAGTACCACATATCACAGTGCTGGGTGTGGTGGCTCATGCCTGTAATCCCAGCACTCAGGAGGCAGAGGCAGGAGGATTGCTGAGATGTGAGTTTGAGGCTGAGCTCAGGGCCAGCCTGAACCACAAAGTGAGACCCTGTCTCAAAAACAAACAAACAAACAAAAAACCAAAACCAAAACAAAATAAAACAATCCTCAAATGGGCCAGAGATTTAGCTCGGTGGTTCTGTTGCCTGCCTAGCAAGTGCAAGGTCTTGAGCCAGTAACCACATATCACAATGCTGGGCATCGTGGCTCATGCCTGTAATCCCAGAACTTGGGAGGTAGAAGCAGGAGGATTACTGTGAGTTCAAGGCTTGCCTGGGCTACACTGTGAGCTCAGGGACAGCCTGAACTACAAAGCAAGACCTTGTCTCAAAAAAAAAAAACAAAAAACAAACAAAAAAACAAACAACCCCCCCAAAAAAAACCACCAAAAAAAGTCTCAAACACCCCCAAAACTCAGTGAAGAAAATATAAAAGTAATACAAAAATTTAAAAAAGATTGAGTCAAAAAGGAATTCCTTAGCTTGAGGACATCCTCATAAGTGGAATAAATAGGTCACAAATGTGTAAGTATCGTATCTTTTCTCTGGTATGAGAAAATGAAGTTGTAAATGAGTTGTAGTGTATATGATACTGTGATACTGTGAAATAAAAAAAATATTTTAAAGGGAAGAGAATGTAGGGGTAAAAAACGAGGGGAAAATGAATGTGATAATAGTAAAGAAAAAGGAAATAAGGATTATGGGTGTAGGGGATGTAGGGTTGCAGGGTGGAGAAAAGGAGAAAAATGAGAATCAAGTCATATATATTCTGGTACAAACTCTCAATGCTGAATGCGATGATGATGTGTATTCATAATATACCAATAAAGATTTTTTAAAAAGAATTCTTGTCTTACAGAAGAAGTAGATTCTTTCCAGAATCTTCCAGTAGGGACTTGCAAAGCTCATTAGGTCAACATTAAACCTAACTGTTGTACTTGATTGGCTTCTTTTTTGTACTTTAATTAATGAATTTATGTATAGGTTTTTCTGAGACAATATATCCTTATGTTATGGTGAGTGTTGGTATTTTCTCCTAGTTGTGAGGAAAGTGATCAAGATAGATTTTATTAGCAAGCAACAGAAAAGTTGTAGGTGGAAGTGGTACTGGGGAGGAGTTTTGGAAAGGTTGGCTAGAGAAGCTCCAGAATGCTATAAGCCTAACTTGATGAGAGAAACTCTTGCAGAGCTCAGATGACCAGAATACTGATATAAATGCAGACTCTAAAAACCAGACACAGGATTTTTAAATTGGGAACAAGGACTGTATTAGCAGTTTGAATCCAAACCGGGTGTGCTCTGCTCTGGTACAAAATTTATCTATATTTTGCACATATCCTGAGACTTGTTAATCTGGACGACAAAATTTCAAATCAGCTGATAATCACCTTGTAGCATGGTTGCTGCTTGCTCTTTCCATGAGATCTACTATGAGAAATAGAAACAAAAACCCATTTAAAATGTTTTCAGTTTTGTCATAAAAATGCCCATGAGAATATACTAGAGAAGGGTGTGGCTCACTGAAAAAATTAGCACTGAAATGAAGCCAAGTACTTAAAATTTGGGGTACAGGGCTGAAGAAGATAAAAATGCCAGGTCCTGGCCAATGCCCTCCATGGTTGTAAACACAAGTGTGTGGGTAGAAAGACTTCTGCTTGGTTTCCTACTGGGCTATATTTCAAAAGTAACCACAATGACCGCTGGACTGAACACTTCCCCAGTCCTGAAGCTCCTGTTGGCCCATGTCCCATGTGCAAGTGAGAGGGACACCGGAAGAGTGATTGTCCCCATTATCAGAAAGTGAGGGGGGCAATTCCTTCTCAGCCCCATCTCTGCCAGAACTTCTAGGATTGATTTCTGAAGACAGGGATGCTCACCTCCGTGATGATCACCCACAGTGAACCCAGGAAAATGGTCCCACCTACAGTAGGCATATACTCCTTTAGTTAGACATATGGGCTTTTACAATTTTCAGGATAAACGTTCCCCTCACACAGGATGACAGTTGGGGTAGATGGTATACCCACTAAGGCAGCCATGCTGGGACCTCCTGCCTGCTTACTCCAGAGCATTCTACTCACCTCTGACTTCCTAGTCCTTCCCAAGTGTCCTATACTTATTTGGGTCATGATATCGTATAGCAATTTTAGGTCATTGTTAGTTTCTGTCGCTGCTTAAACCCAGGCCCTTCCCACTTGCTTTTATTCCATACCACACCAGATTCCATCCTCCTCTGGACCCTCCATCCACTCCTCTGCTGCCACCTACTCTGGTTGATTCTAAAATCTGGAATCTTATTTGGCCGTCTATCACTGCCACTCATATCCTCATTAAAATTTTTCTCAAAGATCTTTTCCTCTTCCCTAATGTCCTGCAATACCCTGAGACTCTCAAACACCTACAGTAACTGAAGCCTATCATTCAGAAATTACTCAGTAGAGCTTTTAAGGTGCACTCACTCCCCTTATAATACACTCATACTCCCTGTCATCAAGCCCAATGGCTGCTGTCAGATAATGCAAAATAATTTCCTAATGTCTAGGTAATTAATGTCAGTTCCCCACCCAGCCAGGAGTCCTGGCCCAGACTAGCTCTACTCTTGATTCTGTATGTCACAGGAAAACAGGGAATAACTTTATATGTCCTAGGACAGGAAAAAGACCCTGATTTTACAATGGTAGCTTATCTCTCCAAAGAGCTTAACTCCCAGCATCACTGTGTCCAGCATGCCTACGGTAAAAGGGCGCATTAGCCTTCTTGGCTCAGGAAAGTACCAAGCTCACGTTCAGACAACCTACAGTTAAGTGCCCACACCATTTACAATAACTAATCACACACAAACCTTTGCTACTTTTGTTCCGTTGTGTCTCCAGCTCTTCCACATGATCTGTGTTGAAAATGCTCATTTCACTTTACAATCTTGCTCCCCACTCAACTGCATGACACATCTCTCAACTCCCAACTAAACCCTGTCCCACTCCTGCAGGGAAGCCTTAGATTAGCTCTTCTCTCCTCTGCCCCACATTTCTGCTACCCACTTATCCAACTTAGATTACACCTGGTTAATTAATGCCAGTGTACTCATTACTCCCTCGGGGAAAACATGGCCTGGGTACCTCATTGTTACCCAAAATGCAGTGCTTGAGGCCAGTTCCCTTCCACTAGGGACAACATTCCTGAAGACTGAGTTCATTGCCCTCACTGGAGCCTTATCTTTACAGCTTGCAAGACAGTTAATACCTATACAATTAAAAATAGATTTGTTACAGCTTATACTCCCACATGACCATCTGGCAGGAAAGAGGATTCCTCTCCACAAAAGTTTCCCCATCACTAATGGGCTCCTAATCCTCAAAGTGCTTCAAGTAGCCAAACTTCCCTTCATGCCGAGACTCATACATTGCAAGAGTCATCAGTCTTCCATACGCTCCATCTCACAAAGTGACAATAAGGTGGCCATGAGGCCAGAGAAGCTCTACTGGACTCCCCTCCTCTCCCCATCACACAACTTCTTGCCATTGCTCCATTCCGCCTCAACATGACAAAACAGAAAAGCAAACATGGCTCCAGCGGGAGCTGCTCACATAGGAGGCTGGCTTCCACATGGCTGCCACATTTTGCCCAATTCACAGGCTCTATCTATCCTCACTGAGAGATATGACTCCTACCACACTGTGGAGCAACACTTCTCTGTCTAAACCTGCCTACACTCCATCATCCCTCTCTATCTTCCCTCATTCAGAAGTTCACTTCCACATGCAATATCTGTGCAATAATTTTGCCACCAGGTATCTCACACCCAAAATATTTTCCAACACATCGGGTTAGAGACCACGTCCATGGAGAAAATTGGCAGATAGATTTCACCCACGTGCCTCCTTGCAAAAACTAAAATACCTCTTTACACTGGTAGACATCTTTTCAGGGTAGGTTGAAGCTTTCCCCATAACTTCTGAGGGAACCTCAGCTGTTACTCACATTCTCCTGACAGAGAGCATTCTCCAGTTTGGCCTACCTCACTCTATCCAGTCAGACCATGGCTTTCCTCTCATGTCATTCAGCTCACATCAGAGGCTCTCAACATGGAGTGGAAGATCCACATTCCATTTGTGCCGGGGTCTCACCATTGGGTATGGCAGTGTCAGCCAGGAAGAGCAATGGGGTGACTGAGCTGAGGGGCTAGGATGAGAAATAAGTAAAGACAGGACAGAGAACTTGGGAGGGCTCATCAGTCAATACCAAATGAATGCCACGTTTATTTAACAGCCTTCTTTTATACATTTCTTTAGTACTGTCCTTGAGCCGCCCTTGAGCCGACTAGCTTTGTTCACGTGTACAGAAAAGAAAAAAGTTAGTGAAAGAACTGGTGGGTGGGGTGCACTGACAATATTATTAATTAAGTCTGGCACAAGGGTGTGTAAAGGTTCCTAGTTTAACCTGGAATGAGGGTGTGTCAAGGTTCTTAGTTTAATCTGGAATGACAGTGTGTCAAGGTTCTTAGTTTACCCTGGCAAGGACAGTAATTATCCTTGAGCAAAGTAGACAATGTTAGGCTCTGATCCAGAAATCAGGCCAACTTTTTCTCTCCTGCATGGGAAGCCATGACACTGTAGAAAATGGCTCCCAACACATTTGGTCATACTCCTCAGGGAAAGCTGAAAGAGCCAATGATCTCATCAAGGCCCAATTGTCCTAGCTCTCTCTCGAGTTTCAGGGTCCTTGGTCAGAACTTCTTCCACTAGCTCTTGTCCACCTCAGGGCCTCTCCTCATAAGTCCCTATTCCTAATCCCCTTTGAACTCATGTATAGCAGATCCTTTCCCTTAGGTAATATTCCTTACTCCTCTCTCCCTCTGGCAGCTATGTCCTCATCTTTAACTTCACCTGCAGCAGATCACCTTCTACATAAGCCTTAAATGGACAAGCCTCAATAAGATGGACAAGGGCCATCTCCAAGTCACAGCAGGAGACTGAGTCTACCTAAAAACACTCCCAGCTGGATACCTACAGCCAAAATGGAAGGGCTCCTGAGAGGTGGTTCTCACCACCCCACAGTGGTCTAACTTGTGGGGAAGGCTCTCTGTTTTCACCTGTCATGTATCAAACTCACATACTCTCTGTTCTCTGACCGCAGATCCAGCCCCTCCAAAAGCTGAATACTTCATCTTGACAAGCCCCACCAGACTGAAGCTTACTCACCTCCCAGAGGAGTGACCTCTATGGCTCACTCTGGGCTATCTTCCCGGTTCTTACACTGCATCCAGGGATACTTTAACCAATGGTGCATTCAGCTCCTCCCTTTTCTAAGGTTTTCACTATTCTCTCCATAATCATGCTGTTTGGACCCTACCTGTTCCCTTGTTTTCAAAATTTCTTTTGCAGGAGCACATGAGATCCATCACCAGATTTTCAGCAAGCTCAGCCTGGCTGGATATCAGCCAATCAGAACTGATTGCCCCTCTGCCTCAACCTAGTGGAACCCCAGGACAGCAGTGTGATTCTTTTCTTAGGTATACTTTTAGAAAGATGTAGCTGCAGAAGAACACACCTTTGCCCCTGTTCTGGGACAACAAAAGACAGGAGTTTTAGGGTCACCAACACACAAAGGGTCCTCTATACTGTGCCAGAGCTAAAATGACTCCCTTTCCCACACAACCCCAAACGGTGTCAAAACCAAAATGGCTTCCTTTCTTGCAGGTACCAAACATCAGCCTAATCAGTAAGCTCCCTATCTGCTATCTAGGGCAACCCAATCCTGTTCCACTGCAATGTTCACCCAACCCTCAAATTTTCATAAAAACCCCACTGTACTTCCCAATGCTCTCTCGCATCATTGTTCGAGGCACCCTGACAGATTTCAACTTCATTAGAGCCTTTGATGGTTTTTTCTGTGTCAGCTCATTTTTCTTTCTAGCTGTACATGGAAGCAGCTTTAGTAGCTACCATGCTGGATGCCAGTCTTGCTTTGGTGTCATTCCTCTCTCCCCCTATTCCTCTCTTTTGGAATGGGGATGTTCAACTTGTGCCATTATCCATATCAGTGGTAACCAACTTTTTCTATTTGTTTGTTTTTTTATTTTTTTTTCCACAAGGCTCACTGCTTAGTGTTTATCTTGTCTTAGAGGAAATTTTAGACTTGGACTTTTCAGCTTCTCCTATAGTACATCCTTCTGCCAGCCATCCAACCTTGTGCCAGTGAACTGTGAAGTAAAAACATGGGGTCTAATAAACCTCTTTTTCTTTAAATTGCAGGTAGCAGCTATCTGGTCCCATAATAATAAAGATAACTAAGATGAAGTATCATTTTAGATAGTGTATTGACACTTTAAATACAGCTAGAAGTTTCTGGAGTCTATTGAGTTTTTTTATTTTCATGAATAACTGCCCTAATTTAGCCGTAACTTGCAGGATCTGTCCCATTTTTGAGGGTTCTAGTTCCCCGTGACACTTTAATATTATCATGATGCTATTATCTTCTTCTTCTGCTCCAGTTCTGCTGCTGTTATCTGTTCTGTCAAAAATAATGCTTCTTTGGGCTTTCTGATGTCTTTGGTGGGTGGTGGAGCGACTGTCCTCCGTTTCTGGATCAACAGCAGTTTCTCTGGACCATTTCTGCTGTGCTTCACTCATTTTTGGTGATGTGCTTCTGAGAAGGAAGAGAACACAGCTTTGGGTGAAGGACAGGACATCTCTCTGGCACTGCACAGAGAGTCTTCATCCAAGATCACTTTCTTCTGATGAGAGAAGAGCCAGTGCTTCTCTATCTGAGTGACTTTACTGCTAAGTCAGTGCTGGAAAACAACATATCTGCTCAGGTTCCAATCCTGGAGCACCTAGTGTGGGGTAGGAGGATGGTTTGACATTTCTCTGTTGCAGGCCAGTCTGGGAAAAGGGAAGATAAAAATTTTTAAAATGAAACAAAGCTTATGTACATAAGTGCTGGAGGGGGGGTTGCAGCTTGGGTGGGGGAAAAGGAAAAAATGAGAATCAAGTTGTGTCATATTCTGGTACAAACTCTCAATGTTGAATGCGATGATGATGTGTATTCATAATATACCAATAAAGATTTGAATTTTAAGAAAAGAAAACGTGTGAAAATTATTATAGTGTCATTTTTACATGTCCAGAGATTACTAGTAAGTTGTGTCAATTATTTACATTTAGAAGGGAGAGAAATCAAAATTTCAGTTTATGTCATCATGTGCTGAAAGTGTGTCTGAGAACTTCTTTGTAGCTGTCTTTATTTGATACAGTGCTAATGATATGGGAAATAATATCAGAGACAAAATATGAAATATCTTACCCCTCAACCCGATAGTGATCTGATACACTGACCTTGTGTTCTTTAAAAATCAAAGAATGCATTTTAGGAACAATGCAGGTTAAGAGAAAGAAGATATTTATTTACATGATAGCTCCTGAGAGTCATAATGGGACCTGAGTGGATAACTGGGGGACTTCACTTTAAAAAAGAGTTGTATAAGGCCAAATCCTCATGGGTACAACATGAGCCACAGTCATGATCAACTAAGAAGGCTACCAGTGTTAGTCAGTAGATAAGAGTGGTCTAATTGGGAAGCAAGTCATACAACAAGTGTGAACAGAAAGATCTAAGACTTCTGGAAATGAGGAGACACAGGCCTCTGGTCACTCACCGAAGTGGCTGATGGGTATCTAGGCTTCGTTAGGCCCAGTGTTTGTCTTTTGAGGGAGTGTACAGGTCTGGTCATCTTGTCTGATGTCTTGGCCACATTAGTGAGGTGTTATACTTTTTTCCTAACTCTCTTGAGGTCCTAGCTCTGATTGCCTATAATATTTCTGCCTAACTCATGTCTTTATAATACTAGTGGTAAAGCATGAAAGATATTTCCTTTTCTGTTTTACTAATAGGAAATTGAAGAAATGTTTACTTACATTTTAATGTGTGTGTGTGTGTGTGTGTGTGTGTGTGTGTGTGTGTGTGTGTGTGTGTGGTATTGGGGATTGAACTCAACCTGCCAGATAGGCGGGTACCACTTGAGCTAAATCCCCAGCCCAATTTATGCTTTACTTTTTTTCTCCACTATCCCAGCTATCTAGACATCATCCCCAAGTAATTGTTAGAGAAGTAGAACAAGTTCTATAAATTGCCATTTTATACCAGATGGTGATGTTTGGAAAATCATAATGTTTGAAATGTGTTAGAATTATTGTGAATAACATGTTGAAACCCTGTCCTGTATCCTATATTTGTTATATAGATTATAATTTTAAGGTAAATAGGGCCCCTGGTCATTGGCTACATGTTTACATCCTTCTACAGGACATCATAGATTAACAGTCAAATTATATAAAAATTCAGTTCAGTAAATGTTTGTCAATTGTACTGTCTTTTTGTATGGAACAAGTGAATAAGTGAAATACAGTGAAGTATTTACAGCATAAAGTACAACTTTAACATACCTAAAAATTTAAAATCTTACTGTATAAACTTCTCATTTAAAAATGTCCATTCATGTATACAGGGTGTGGAGGCTTGTAGGGAGGGCAAAGGAATGAGAAAAAATGAGAGTTGAGATGCGTCATACACTAGCACAAACCCTCAATGTTGAATGTGATCATTATGTATAAAATGTTCCAATAAAATCAATTAAAAACTTCATTAATAGGATGATTCTTTTGTCTATACCAATTCAACATATGGCAGAAATCTGATTTTAATCATGGTTGTCTGTCCAGTCTTCTATAGTTTCTAAGCTCACTTGTATCCTGAGGTCTGAGCCAATTCTACAAGTTGATGAAGGGCACATGATGTACGAGATGACTGGAGCTTGGGAAGAACTGAGCACTGACAGTGAGGAGTTTGTGTTGGGCTATGACATTTCATGGGGGGACAGGAGACTCCTAAGGGACAGTGCTCTCAAACTTTTCAGCAAAGCAGAACAAGTAGGATAGGAAGAGAGCAAAGTCTCCAAAGGGGAAGCAGCCATCTCCATGCTGAAATATTCGTATAAAATTTACATTAGGAACTACATATAAATTTTTTTAGAGAATCTTGATTTCTGTCTTGGATTTTATGAAAATGATGCATTTTTCTCATTTAAGTACTGATCTCAGAGTTAATAATAGTTTATCTCATTTTTATAACATGTAAATGCGTTTACAACCATTAATTCTTCATTAAGTTTATCACATTTCATAAATTACCAGCCCATAGAAGTTGGCTATTAGATTACAAAAGGAGGAAAGAAGAGGAACAATATGGGGTTTCATCTTCAAACAGGCTCAAACACTAACAATTATGCATACATTAAGTAGTCAATAAGTTATCACATTGATGTCTAATTTTTCTATGTGGTAAGAATATAATACTCTCATTCTCTAAGAAAAAGAAAAAATGTATAGATAAAAATTTAAAATATGCCCATTTTTATTTATATTAAGCAGATATAGTCATTTAGCTATATTCTTTTACTACTCATCTCATGTCATAATTACAATATTCTTACTGTATTACACATGAATAAATAGGAAGGGTCTTTTCTCTACTTCCTCATTAATGGATAACATTTCTTTGACTTCTAATGTGAAAACACATTATGTTTTGTACTGGCTTTTCATTTGCCATCTATCTATTCAAAACTCTTATATCTTAGCTTCCTGATTCCTAGAGTAGTGTTCTCTTAACAGAATTGTAAACTGAACATGACTATTAATTGATTAATTATTTTAGAAATAATAGTTCCTGGAATTTTACTATGTTAGTCCAGTGAGGGATAAATCAATGACAAAGATATTGTGTTAAAGTTCACAAAGTTCACAATCTTGTAAAAAGTTCTACTACATAGATATTCATAAAGAAAAACAATAAAATAATTAGAAAAAAATGGCTAAGATCCATGGATAAGTAAAGGCTTGGGATACTGTTTATTGTGAAGGTCCTGAGTTCAATTCCCAGGGCCATAACACCATTCATTGAATCTGAAACTTTTCCTCTGAATATGATGACATGAGTACAGAAACCAGGTTCTGATCAGTTAAATGAGTTTTGTTGTTTATTCTGCAGTATAAGATTACTCATTAAGTTCTATGGTGGGCCAGAGTCCCAGATTTGCTCAAAGTCCTGTACATTTATCACCTTGGCTGATTAAATTTGTTTTCATTAAAAATCATGTTCTCATTAGAGATGATCCACGCTGTGTAAGAAAAATTATGCATTTATTTGCTACAAAGAAATGATGGATACAGTCACACTGCTTCTAATGTTTGCCTACTTGAGAGAAGCAAAAGTGCACTTCAGAGGGAGTGAGTAATGGTGTGGGTCCCAATGACTTTTTCTTGTGCTTGTAGATGTCTGTGCTCTTGGCGCTGAGAGA
>PVIR01018884.1:0-32750 GCA_004026965.1 Petromus typicus | reverse complement strand
CCCTGAGCTCAGCCTCAAACTCACATCACAGCAATCCTCCTGCCTCTGCCTCCCGAGTGCTGGGATTACAGGTGTGAGCCACCACGCCCGGCACTGTGGTATGTGGTACTGGTTGCTGCTGGGTGTGGGTCTCCACACCCAGTATTGTTATGTGGTTACCGGGGAATTGAACCCGGGCCCTTGCGCTTGCAAGACAGGCACCGGAACCATTGAGCTAACTCCCCGGCCCTGGAATCTTTTTTTGAGACAGTGTCTCACTTTGTACTTCAGGCTGGCCTTGAGCTCACTATGTAGGCCAGACAAACCTCAAACTCACAGCAATCCTCCTGCCTCTGCCTCCTCAATGCTGGGATTATAGGTGTGAGCCACCATGCCCCGCACTGTGGTGTGTGGTGCTGATGGCTGATGGGTTGAGTCACTACAACTGGAATTATTGTATGTGGTTACTGGGGATCAAAGTCAGGACCTTGCGCTTGCAAGGCAGATGCCAGAACCACTGAGTTACATCCCTGGCCCTAGAATCTTTCTAATATGTTCACTGACTTCTTATGGATGGAACCAGTCACTCAGCCTGAAAAACCATCCCACCCCTCAGCTGTCACTGCTTGGAAGTGGAGCTCAGCTTCTACATTTCATACTCTCCATAGATTGGCTTCTCTGCCCCAAAAGGGTTCAGGATGCAGCCCTTCGGTCCTGGGAAGAAGGTCCTTTTTAGTAAATGGAGCATGTTGAGCATCTTCAGGGTTCCCTACATTGTGTGAGAGTTGCTGTTGTTAGGTAAGTGGATTTAAAAAATGCAGCACTTATACAAAAAACTTACAACTCTTCCACAAAGGAAGATAAACCCGAGTCATTGTAGGGAAATGGATGTACCCAGAGACATTAATGTTGAGTGAAATAAATCTGATCCTCAGGCTTAAATGTGGCGTGATTTCTATTATATGAGAAATCCAAAGTATAAATGAAGATCAAGTAAAATACAGATAAGAAGAAGTAGGAAGATAGATCTTTTGAAAATGGAAAAGGGTCCAAGAGATTGAGGGAGGGGGAAATTGAGGCAAAGGGGATAAAAAAACAGAATACAATTTTCTATGTACATGTGCCAATGCCCCATGAGAAATGTGTTGACTATGTACTTCAAACATACTAATAAAATTTAAAATTAAAAAAAATGAAAGTACCTTATCAGACAGAAGGAGTTGCTCTTATTTATATTATTATTGTTAGAAGGTGGAAATTATTATCCATTTTTTCATTGATAAAGAATCTAAGGCTGTTTTCAAATGTTGCTCAAATGCACACAGCTGCTGAAGGGCAAACCTCGCATTTGGGAGAAGCAGTTCAAAGGACATATCAAGATAATGCCCAGAAACGGAACAGAAAATTCAACAGTCTGTAGCACATGGGCTGCGGAAGGTGTAAAATCCAGCTCATGAAGAACCTGGACAGAAGAACAACAACTGAGCTGGATACTCCACTGACATCTCTAGCAACTTCTATGAGTGCATCCTGCTAGATGGGGCTGGTCCCATTACTGACCCAACACGGGACGCTCATCTGTCTCCATGGGAAGCAGCCCAGGATTTGTAGAGACTCCTTGGTGCAGAGTGCTTGGGCAGCTGGACATGGTAATAGAGAGGTGTTGTAGTAGAATAGGTGTCCCCAACATTTGGACCACTGACCGGTACCTCTGTGACCTGTTAGGAGCCAGGCTGGACAGTAGGTGGTGAGCAGCGAGAGCTGGTGAAGCTTCATTTGTATTTACAGCTGTTCTCCATCACTCATATTACCACCTGAGTTCTGCCTCCTGTCAGATCAGTGGTAGCATTAGAGTTTCATAGGAGCACAAACCCTAGTGTGAGTTGTGTATGCATGGGAGGGATCTTGGTTGTGTGCTCCTTCTTTGAATTATTCTGCAACTTACTTCCCTTTATGGAAAAATTGTCTTCCACATAACTGGTCCAAGGTGCCAAACATGTTGAGGATTGCTGCTTTAGCAAAACCTGCTGCACTCCCTTCCACCTATGGGGTGGTGTTCCAAAACTCCTGATGTCTGGTAGGGTAGGTGGTTGGACGAAGGGGTAGTACAGATGTTGTAAGTGCAGGCTACAAATAATAAGGACTGACACTTTCCCCCCTTGCATGGTTATCCCAGGGCAGAGCTAAGCTAGGTAGGGAGCTGAGATACCAGTGATACTTCATGGTGACAGGCATCTATCTTTGACCTGTGTGATTGTGACAGTTCCTTCTGTTATACAAGATCAGAATATTAACTCATATCACAGCATGTAATTTCACATTTACTTGGGCAATTTTGTTTTTGGTGCTGGGAATCAAACTCCAGACTTTGCACTTGCTAGGCAGGTACAGCACCACTGAGGTACATCCCTGGCCCATTTGTGCAATTTTTCATGGATACCTGTCTCTGTTTTTTGTACATCAGCTTTTCCTTTGTACTTGGTACAATCCCTGTCTCATACAGTACATTTTCAAGTAAATATTGTTGAATTAATTAATGAAAAGGAATTCTTGGAAGTGACAGAAGTAAAAAATGTGCTTCAGTAATAGAGAGTTCTGCCTTTTCTAGCTCAGCCAGTTAAGTGTGTGACAGGTACTATCATTATCAGAGTCCAGAAAATCCAGAAAGAATCCAGAAAATGCTACTTTTGTTCCTCTTCACTTGCTGGAAATGTATTTGGTTTTGGATGAAATGTGGCATTGGGGCAGTAAGTATGCCTCTTTGCTGGCCCTGGATTTTTCCATTATAGTTCTTCCACTGAAAGCATGATGGTCATAAGGGAAAAGGCAAAATATGGACAATATATCTTCAAGGTGTATGTGGTGAGCCAGAGTCAAGGTAAGGGTCGGGGAAGTGGGGGGGCCGAATGCAAAAAGATCTGTAGGTTTGAACAGATTTGAAAGTCTAAACTGGACCAAAAATGCTCCCTTATTTACTTATTTTGATTACTATCTTCAAGAGTTCCTCCTTGGGTCAAGATTTGAGAAACTCCCCCATGGACAATATAAAGTAAACACTTTCTGGGAGGGATAGGTGTGAGCTGTGAGCACCCTGAAGGCATGGCACCCAGAATTATTTTGATAAGTTAACCGGTTGTACTCAGCAGTGTGCCCAGGGCCAGAGGGAAAGCGAGAGGTGCAGTTCAATGGAGATTAGATTGTGGGAAATTTGGGGGCCAGAGAGAATTGGAAGAAGTTTGGAGGAGGGTGGTCTCATGGGATGTTTCTGTGGGGGCAAGCAGAAACTTGGCAGAGAAATGTTGGCAGGTTCCCCCAAAATCCTGGGGTATGCCCAAACTGGCTATCTTGAGGGGAGTTTAATTAAAAACCCATTATAAATGTGTAATAAAGGTTTATGGAAATCAAGCCACAGATCGGATACCTTTGGACAAGTATTAGCATGGAGCTTTTCCACACCAGGCCTTGGCACTGGAGAGACTGGCTGCAGGAGAGGCCATTTATAAAATGTGTTAGATTAGAGACAGACTAAACTTCTGTGGTAGTCCTTTCATTGAAACCAGGGTCTGTTCTCCCTGACTGAACCAGAGGGGCCTCTGTGGCTGCTCTGACCAGGAGAGCACAGCAGGAGGTGAGCAGCTCCGTGAGGGGACCAGGAGGTGATGTTCTCATTTCCAGGCCCAGGCCTTAAGAGATTGGCAGCTCTTGGAACCTGGTTCCATGCTGAAAAGAGGCCCAAGCAGCTCCCCAAAAGCAACCCATATGGAGAACAACTGAATGCTTCTGTTAACAGCCCTAAGAAAGCTCCCACACATCAGCCAGCATCAGCTTGCTATCCATGTGGCTAAGCTGTCTTGAACTGCACTCACCACATGGACAAGATGAGTGGTCTCATAAAACACTGCCGAAATGGTAGACTGATCCGGAAGACCACAATTATTATTATTATTTAGCAGTTAATAATCAGGAGTAGTTTGCTATCTCCAGCAGATGCTAGAATATAGAGGCTGTGGCCTGAGTGGAGGGACACGAATAACCTATCAGGAGGGCTGGAAATATAGCTCAGTGGTTCCAGCGCCTGTCTTGCAAGCGCAAGGACCCTGGTTTGATCCCCGGTAACCACATAACAATACTGGGTGTGGAGACTCACCCCAGCAGCCATTAGTACCACATACCACAGTGCCGGGCATGGTGGCTCATGCCTGTAATCCCAGCAGTCAGGAGGCAGAGGCAGGAGGATTGCTGTGATGTGAATTTGAGGCTGTGCTCAGGGCCAGCCTGAACCACAAAGCGAGACCCTGTCTCAAAAAACCTTTAAAAAAAAAAAACCTATCAGGAGAGAGAAAATAGCCCGACCTCTCTCTCTTCTTGCCCACTCCTTTCCTGCCAGTGATCTCCAATGGATGAACCCAACAAAGGCTGGAGTATATGGAACTTGTTTTTGCTATCTTTTTAAATCGTGTGGGTTGCCTTCCATGTGTTCTTCCACATCTCTTCTTCACATTCCTACAACCTGCTGTGTCCTGAGGGCTAACCTATAAAGATGGCAAAAACAAGTTCCTTATACGGTCTACATCAGCTGGTGAACCTTTTAGATCTTTCAGTGATAAAAACAGCCTGATGTGGCATATCTACCATAGATTTGCCACCAGTGGTCTAGGTATTAGCTCTTTGTCAGATGTACTCACATAGTTTACAAATATTTTCCCCCATTCTCTATGTTGTTTCTTCATTCTGATTATTTTTTTTCCCTTTTCTGTGTAGATTTTTAATTTGATATAATTCCAGTTGTCTATTTTTGCTTTTGTTTCCTATACTTTTGGGGTCTTTAAAAAAAAACCACGCCCACTTCGATATTCTAAAGAATTGCCTTTGTGTTTTCTTCTAATACTTTCCTTGTTTCAGATCTTACATTTAAATCTTTAATGCATTATGGGTTGATTATTCTGACTGGTGAAAAGTAGAGGTCTCATTTCATTTTTCTGCATGTGTATACCCACTTTCTAGTCACTGTTGAAAAACTTCTTTTTATGGCTCTTCTTCTTACTAGATTTCTTCTCTAATATAGTTTTTTAATCAGTAAAATGGGGGCAATGATAGCACTTGGTATGTGAAGCTTGTGTGGAGTATTAATGAACTCATACCAGAAAACTGGAGAAAAAGCAAGATGAAAATAAGAAGAATGGACTCAGGGGCCAGATGGTCAGGGTTGAATCCTGAGTCCAACACATACTATAAGCCTGATGTGGAAAATTCTTTCTTTTTTTTTTTTTTTTTGCCTGGTGTCCAATTATATGTGGATCAGAGTAGTTCCTCCTTATTTTAATTGCTATGAAAGTGAATGAGTTAATTTAAAAAGAGTTTAGACTAGAATCTGTTACTGAGTGAGCACTCTGTTAGCTGTGATTAGGAGGATGCCTTGAATATCCTGCTATGAATGAATGCATAGCTTGTAACAACTGTGCAATATTTTCATTTGGCTGGAACTAGAGAGTGGAGACAGAAGTGCATGTTGCTGGAGAAGGAGTTCCACCCAGTTCAGACTCGGCAGATCTCAGGGCTGCCCTGTCTCTGGGTTGGTGGCTCTGTGGGAAGTTGAGCTTGGTCTGTTCTCATAGGTGTGGTCACACGGATGTTTTCATGTTCTGTTTTGCCCCAGTCATTCCTTATCTCCTAGGCTGTCCATCAAAGATATTGCACCCCCAGTGGCACCCTCAGATCCAGCGGGGGAGCAGGAGGCTGCCCCTGCCTGTTTGAGGTGACTGGAAATAGGGCTTTGCTTCCATCAGGGGCCTGATGTGAAGGAGAGCTTAAGAAAAATGATATTCATAGGAAGGCTGATGCTGGGAGACAGTGCTTCTTTGTTTCCAGGAGTAAGGCTGCAGAGTCTGGAATCACTTGGTTGTCTTTGCAGCTTCTAAAACCTCGTGTGACATGGCTCCTCTCTGTCCCTCCAGGGTGTCCTTTGCTAAGACCTTGCCCCCCAGAGGCCTTGCACCATGTGCTTGTTGGAGCCCAGCCTGCTCTGAGGGGCAGTGCGTGGGGCAGATGTGGCCAAAAGCACAGCAGCTGCCAAGGCATGTTCTAGAGGACTAAGGCCAGCAGTCACCACTGCACGCAGGGAGAAGCCCCATCCTGTACAACCAACCCTTCTAACAACCCTCTGCAATACTAACTGACTTTGGAAACTGTCCCAAGATTAATTAAATCCTTGGAGAAAGAAAAAAAGAAAAACCAGGTGGTATTTACTGTGTCAACAGAGAATTATGCTTATCAGACCTCCCGATTTCAGGACCTAATGTGGGGGTGTTGGAGAGAGAGTACAGGAGGGGTCCTCTCCTGTCATGTAGGCAGTACCTCTCCCATCACCTTTGCTTCTTTCCTGTTTCCCTACTTCTTTTTTTTTTCCTACCTGCTACAATGCTTCTCCAGAGACCAGGCCACTTCTCAGTAATGATTGTCCCCTAGGGTGGGGGTAGGAGCGGGAATTCTGGACAGTTCTTGATTAGTCCAGCAGAATTTGTGCTTCTCCCCAACTTCCTTTCTCTTTAACCTCAGTGACACCCCCCCAACCCCCACCGCCTTTATATTTCCCTCTGCCTAAGTGAGGTCCTTTGGTTTTGCACAGAGACAGGGAGGTAGTTTTTGTGGTTCTGTCACAGCAATCAGGTAGGGAGGCTGTTCTGTTCCGCCTGAGCAGGGCAGCTGTCGCTGGTGGTGGGGGTCTTCTGAGACCCTGTAAAAGGCCGTCCTCCTTCAGCCAGGCTGGCGACCCACAGGCTACACCCTATTTCTTCCCTCTGCCCTTCCTTGACTTGTCCTTAGAGGGTTTCAGAGTGACTGTTCCCTTCTCAGTCTCATGTGACACATGGTGAAAGAGGTGACACCAGCCACAGCAGATATACTTACTCCCAATCTCTCAGCAAAGATCCTGCCTGCAAAATAGAGCCATTTTTAAAAATAAAACTGGTTTTTGCAGGTGAAAATTTCAGTCAGCCACCAGAGGGTGCCCACAGAGTTCTTTGAAAATGACCAAAACTTGAAGAAATAGAGAACAATTTCGAGTGCATGTGAGACTAAGCCTGAGTTTGTCTACCGTAGGTTCGAACAGAGAGTCGCACAGGCCAGATGTGGGACCTTCGAGGCTGCTGGGTGGGTGTGGGATTGGGGCTGCTAAAACCAGGCCAGGAATGATAGACATTTACTTGAATTTGAGCTGAACAAGTTCCTTCTAGATTTTAATTGGCAATTGCAAAAGCACTTTGTGGACTGGCCCAGGAAGCATTTTTATTCCTCAGCAAAACTCTCTTCCCCACCCTTCCCCCATTCCTGTGTACAAAGGAAATGCAAATACATGTAAATATTAGCCTAAGCCAAAGGCTTCTTGAAAAGTAAAAAGGAAAAAAACCCATAATGCAAATGAAAGGACATATTTTCTGAGCCACTGCTCCTGCACTAGTGTGAGCCCTCAGAAAGAAAAAATGAAGGCGCCATAGTTTTCTGAATAGAAGGTCTTGTGTGGAGTGTGCCAGGAACAAGGGGACAGGGACAGCTCCCACCCTCTCCACAATGGCCTGGCAAGCAGGCTGTGTCTGGCTCCCTGTGTCTCCGGGCTCTGGCATGGTGACTGACACACTGTGGGTGCCAGCAAAGGAGTGAACAAACAACTGGGGAGGAGGTAGGAGTAGGTGTGATCCTGCCTGGGCTGGCTGAGAGCTTGCTCCATGGCAAACTGACAGTTGGGAATAGGGTGAGTTGGGGTGAAAGGGTAATTTTCCAGTAGGGAGATGTCCATCTTCTACCTAGGCTGACGTCCAAGGCTGCAGAACAGGATGTGTGGGCTTTGTCCTCATGATGTTCGATCTCCCCAGTGTCTTTATTCATCCACAGATTTGTCCACTCACTCACTCACTCCGTCATTAAATATTGATGGGAACCCTGGACATCATGTCTTTTCCACACAGAGATCCTCAGCCTCTCTTAGCCGTTTCTTGGTTCAATGGAGATGTAGAAGTTGAAAGAAATAAAGCATATTACTAATACTGGGCAGAAGCTTTAGCTTTCTGAAAATTCAGCAAGCTCTGAGCTTGAATTCAGCAAGGCTACAGGACCAGCTGCTGCACACTTGGGCCATTTTCCTCTGTGGACAAGTGTAGGCAATGTGTATGAATGTGTCCTGTGTCCAAGTGACCACGCTCAGTCACCCACATACAGTACATGTGGGTGCAGCAATGCCTCCTTCTTATGTGGGGATTTACCATTTCCACAACCCTTTGACAGCACCCAGTACCTTGCTGGTGCATACAAGGCGAAGAGATGAAAGAGCTATAGTTTAGAGACAGATTATTTTAGAGTCCTGCACTTCAGTTCATCATGGAAAGAATTTTGATGCCTATGCCTTGTGATCTCTCTGCAATGCTCCTTCCGATTGTTTCTGCCTGGGGGCTATTTTAATGATTATTTGAGAGACTGGAGCCTTCATACAAAATTAGGAAGTGGCCTGACTTGAAGGAAAGAATGGTTTTAGGATTTGTCCTTTTCCTCTTCTTTCCTGCCCATGGCTGAATCTGTTCACCTGATTTGCACTATAATCATCGGCTGAGCCCACACCAGAATGAAAAATATGACTTCTAGAACAACAGCCTTTTGTTCTGCGGATATCATACTTACGAGGTCTTAATGATTACTGGCTCTTAACTATGGGTCCAGCAGGCTCCCTGACACTTTGTGGGCTCTTTAGTAACATATGTCTACCTCCAGTCCTTCTTTATGTCTGATCCCCAACAGGTTTTAGTGAGGCAGTTTGCATTTAGGGAAGTTAGATCCAAGGAGAGGCTTCAACAAGCCAGCTATAGCTAAAGCAAAATAAATTTTCAGGGGCCTGGGAGTTAGCTCAGTGGTTCCGGCGCCTGTCTTACAAGCGCAAGGGCCCGGGTTTGATTCCCGGTAACCACATAACAATACTGGGTGTGGAGACCCACACCCAGCAGCAACCAGTACCACATCCCACAGTGCTGGGCGTGGTGGCTCACGCCTGTAATCTCAGCACTCGGGAGGCAGAGGCAGGAGGATTGTGATGTGAGTTGGAGACTGAGCTCAGGGCCAGCCTGAACCTCAAAGCAAGACCCTGTCTCAAAAAACCTAAAAAAAAAAAAATTCAGGAAAGCTAAATTGGCCTCTAAGAGAAAGTTTCATTGGATTTTCCCATCAGATTATTTTTTGCCACAGTAAAGTCTTCTGTGGGGATTTTTTTTTTTTTTAAAGAAAGCAAAGAAAACCTAGGTAAGAAGCAAAAGAAGACCCAAACAACTTTTCCTAAGCCCTCTGTCATGGAAGATCTAAATGGGAGCCAAATGATTATAGGGATTGGACTTCAACTGAGATGGTACAGGTCAGGGAACTATTTACCTAAGAGACACTGAGCAGAGACTAAGAGGAGGATCAGTAGCACTACTTTTACCAAATTCACAAAGGTAGTTTCTTTGCTTTATGTATGCACGAGCTAAGGGGAGGAAGGTAGTTTTATAATTACTATTGTCAAGAAGAAAATGGGGTCAGAGATTTAGCTCAGTGGTTTCTGTGCCTGTCTTGCAAGCACAAGGGCCTGAGTTCAATTCCCTGGTTAATCACATACAATACTGGGTGTGGAGGCTCACACCAGCAACAATCAGTACCACATACCACAGTGCTGGGCGTGGTGGCTCACGCCTGTAGTCCCAGCACTTGGGGAGGCAGAGGCAGGAGGATTGGTGTGATGTGAGTTGGAGGCTGAGCTCAGGGCCAGCCTCAACTACAAGGTTGAGACCCTATCTCAAAAAAAAAAAAAAAAAAAAGAAGAAGAAGAAAATGAGCACTGTCAACATTTATTTACCTTTTTCTTGGTATACTGACTATGTCCAATTCTGTAAAGCTTATCTAATGACTGTACTTTGTGTTAAACCAACTTATCTTGAATATCTACTGTGTCTTAGGCACTGAGATCTATGTTCATTGGAAGAGACTGATAGATAAGAAAAAAAAAATCAAGAAATGTTTATTGTTCAGGGTATTGAGAGTTTAGAGAGGAAGGCAAGTGACCAGTCTGACAGAGAGGCTGAGCTTGGCCTGGCCTCCTGCAGGCTTTGCTGGGGAGTCCTACCTACAGCCCCGGGACGGGGAGGCCCCGCACCATAGGCTCCACCTCCCACATGCTCCAACTGGGCCAGAGCTGGAGATACAGTGGCTGTCAGGGGTCCGTCCTTTATGTGACTCTAAACTGAGACAACCTCCTTTCCTACCTGAACATTTGTAATGGGGATGCCGAAAAATGAATTTTGTTAGATGTAATCAGGTCAAAGTCTCTTAAGAGAAGCCACATTGATAGGCCGCGTACACAGAGAGGGATGTAAAGCAATGGAAACAAGCTAGGAGAGAAGATGACAGAGGGGAAGGACTGGCTCACAGAGAGAACTGACATGAGACTATATTTTTTTATCTTACTACATCATGCTTGTATCTTGTGCAGTTGTAGTTTTTTAATAGAAATTTCTCTTCTGAGAGTTTCTTGTACTTAGAATCAGAAGTTCTCTGATTTTAATTCAAAACATTTTAGAACACTGTGTTAGTTTTCTAGGGATGCCATGACAAATTACCACAAAAAGAAATTTACACAACAGAAATATATTCTCTCCTAGCTCTGGAGCCCAGAAGTTCAAAATTATGGTGTCAGCAGAATGGATTCCTTGTGAGGGTTATGAAGCAAGAAGTGCTCCCAGCTTCTCCCCAGCTCCTACTTCTTCAGGTAATCCTTGGTGTCCTTCAGCTCATAGGCACATTGCAGCAGTCTCTGCCTCCGTGTTCACAGAGCTCTCTGTCCAAGTGTTTCAGAAGTCATCTGTCTCCTATGGGACATTTGTCATTGAATTCAAGGCCCTTTCTAATCCTAGGTGAGCTTATCTAGAAATCTTTCCTTTAGCTATGTCTACAAAGACTTTAATTCTCAACAACTTCACATTGTAGGGTTTTCAGGTAGAATTATCTTTGGAGGGACCATGGTGGGCCCATGACTACTACTAATTAGATATGAAGCTGTTTATTGCTGTAGTACTCAACTGGTAGACCTGACATCATGTATTCAAAGAATCAACAGAAGAGCACTTAGAAGGAGGCTATATATCCATATATGTATATCTCTATGGAACACCTTGATATTTAAAAAATTAAAGATCTTCATAAAAAATTTAGGAATGTTATCAATTTTGATTTCCTGTTCCAGTAGGGAAAAGGGGTTGTACTATTCTGAATGTCTGTTGTTGGGATTTCATATGTTCTCCAAAGGCATTCATTAATGCACCACAATAATTTAACGTGGTTGGAAGGCAGGACGTGAGAGACTCTTTGTTGTGGCTGATTCTGTTTTGTTTACGTGTTTGGTAGTTGCTGAGCCCACCAGTGACCTTTAGGAGGAACACTCACCAGAGTGGCCCCATGGGTGACTGGGGCTTGTGGACTGAATGGAGAGGTGAAGGAGATGGTAACTGTGGACTGAGGGTTAAAGGCGATGCGCTATGAAGTGTGGGCTATGAAAGCAGAAGGTTGACTAAGAATCTGTCTTACGAGTTTGAATGTTATAACTAGTTCACACTGCTGTCCGAATTTCTTAGGGATGGTGTCCACTGATGATGTCTTTTAAACAGTGCAGACCAAGAGTTCTAACTGGGAGAACAGCCTCTCCCCAGATGCCTTCATGTCCAGGGTAGACAGGACTTCATCACATTAACTCCATGATCTGACATCCAGAAATCTTACAGTAACCTGAACGTGCCTGCAGTGTTTTTCTGTATAAGCTCTTCCCTGCTGGGGGTGTTCTTTTCTCTTATTTACCTTCTCATCTTTCAAAGTCCAGCTGAAGCATTTCCTGTTTGTTTTATTCTGCCTCATGAAGTTGTTCATTTTTAGAATCCCATCCACCCTTATACTGTATGTACACAGCACATATCACTGTATTTGAAATTCCTTTTTTTTTTTTTTTGGCTTCTCACATTAATTCTTGGAGATAGGATTCTTACTTTCCCTTCTCAACTCTCAGAGCCTCACACAGATTGGGTATATAGTTCTAGTTTAATAAATATTTTTTCATCACTAATCTAAGGGAAATATGTATCAAAACCATCATCTCACTCAAGTTAGAATGGCTAGTAACAACAACAACCACAACAAAGATGCTGGTAAGGACTGGGATATAGCTCAGCAGGTACAGCACCTGCCTGGCAAGTGCAAGGTTCTGAGTTCGATCTCCAGTAGCACTCTCCAAAATGCTGGTGAGGTTGTGAATGAGGGAATCCTGACCCACTGCTGGGGCCAGTGTATTTTAGTACAGCCATTATGGAAAGCTGTAGGGAGATTCCTTAGAGAGTTAGAAATAGAACTACCATGTGATTAAGTAAGCTTACTCTTAGCTATATATCAAAAATAACTGAAATGAGTATGCTAAAGAGACTCTGTACCCCCATGTTCACTAATCACAATAGCCAAGACAGGAAATTGACCTATATGTTCATCAGTTGATTACAGATAAGGAAAATGTGTTATACATGGTCACCATGGGGGCGCGCATGCGTGTGTGCATGCGTGCGCGCGCGCGCGCGTGTGTGTGTGTGTGTGTGCGTGTGTGTGTGTGTGTGTGTGTGCATGTGTGTGTGTGTGTAAACCAGCCAGGAGAGAGAAAGAGTGAGGAGAAGGTAGCAGACACATTATCAGCCTCCCTTACTCAGCCCTGTGACTACTACTAGAATCCAGATTTTGTGCAAATATCTGTTGTCTTCTGAACACCCATTCGGGAAACTCAGCCTTTTCCAGCCTAAGGGTGCTTGCTGTAAAACAAAACTCATTTCCTTGGTAATGATCGATTTAGGCAAAGGTATGTCACCCAACTCCAGGCTATGAGAGAGTTCCGAGAAATGTTTTGTTGGTCCTAAGAAAGAGAACAGAGGAAGATACTTTCTCTTCTTCCTCAGGGTGTTCTCAGGCCTGGAGAAGATGTCCAAAAATACTGAAGCTGTCTTGCCATCAGCCAGGGGCAGCATAGTCAGTGCCTCAGAAGGGCTGATCAGAAAGAAAATCAGTCAGAATTGGTACTGAAGAGGGCTGGTCCCCAACTAGCTACTGTATCTCCACCCCCTTGAGAATTAAAGTTTTGTCAGCTGGGACATTTCCTAATTGTTTAAGGCTATTTGAACCTGGATTCCATAACAGGAAGTCAAAAGGTATTCTAACATACCAGATAGTAAATATTTATTACATATAACTTCATTTTAAAGTGACAGGTTTGTAAACATAAGAGCATTGTCCTCTGTGTGTCTAGTTATGAACTAGGATTTAGAAAAATAAAATAAAGTATTTATGTGGTCATCTCCTTATAATTTAAGGTTATTTCATTTATTTGAATATACTATTCAGATGATAGAGGTTAAATTTTTTTTCCTCCCAGAAGATTAAGAAAAATCTGGGACTGAGGATTTAGCTCAGTGGTTCCGGCGCCTGTCTTGCAAGCACAAGGACCCAGGTTCGATGCCCGGTTAACCACATAACAATACTGGGTGTAGAGACTCACCCCCCAGCAGCAATCAGTACCACATACCATAGTGCCGCGTGTGGTGGCTCATGCCTGTAATCCCAGCACTTGGGAGGCAGAGGCAGGAGGATTGCTGTGATGTTTGAGGCTGAGCTCAGAGCCAGCCTAAACCACAAAGTGAGACCCTGTCTCAATATATATATATATATATATATATATATGAAAAATCTGGTCATGAACAAAAGCAAACAAGGTCATAAGACATGATCAGGAAAACCATTCTTACTGGATCTCTGACCAAAAGGAAAAGCGGCTCCAGGAAGCCACTTTTAAAATTTGTAAAATTTTAAACAGGGTCTCCACTGGCACATGAAGAAAGCAATAAACTAGAGTAGGAAATCAAGAAGTGGGCCATCTGTCCACTCTATACCCACATGTGAAAAATGCTTGACTAATAAAATTGCATTTGTACAAAAATACATTTTTTTATTGTCCCCTTAACAGTAATGTATAAAAGCTTTTTATATTCCATTTACATTCTCTGAGGTATTATAAGTGATCTACATAGGACTGAAAAGTATGTAAGGGGATCTGTGTAGCTCACATGAAAAGACTACACAGTTGTACACAAAGTGTTTGATATGGGGGCGTCTTTGGACAAATATCCATCAGATCAGGAAGGATGACTATGGAGGGATTTAGCACACGATAAAGAACCCATTTCAAATCAGTGGGTCAATTACTGTGTGTGTGTTTATTAATGGTGTTTGGGTAGCTAGCATAGTTACTTGTTACAGTAAAATTGGAATTGTATTCCACATCTTGCCACTAGACATTTTAAATTGAAAAAATGGAAAGACCTTTTTAAGGTCTTTTTCATTATGAAAAGACATAATGAAAGATTTTTTATTACAATTTGTAGCTGAATAAAACCTTTTAAAACAAAACAGGTCACAGTAGTCAAGATAAAAGTAAAAATTCAAACATTTTTAAAAACATCTGCCTACAAATATTTTTGTTCTTCTACTTACCTTATGTAGACCATAAGCAAAGTCAAAAGTCAGTAGCAACCCGGGAAGCATATTTGCAAGTCATTGCTATACAGTCAGAAAAAGTGCAACAATCCAGTAGGAAAATGGGCACAGGATATTGTATCAGATGTATGGATTAACAATTTGGCACTATCAAAATTATGGATGTATGTACTCTGATGCAGCAATTTTGTTTGTAGGACTTATAATGTCTCTAATAACAACACTAACAGCATCTCAGTAAGTTATAGACATACTCCCTCATGTGGAAATCACTTACAAATAAAGTTAATCATTACAGTATTATTTATAGTATCAAAGATGGAAATGATTTTTAATGGGAGGGTGGTTAGACAAGTGATGAAAAAAGTACTGGATTAGTAGTCACCATAATGGATCAAGGAACTCTTAGTTTATGGGTGTGGACTGACTTCTAAAAAAGTAAACTTATAGTAAGTCATAGTGAATTGCCTTTTATGTAAGTAGAAGATGATGCATGATACTTGATATGCACTCATTTGGGGGCAGTGGGTGGCTGGAGCATGTAGGTAGCAGGGAAGCTTCACCATATATAATTATATGTCCTTTGAATGAAGAACCACAGGAATTACCTATTCCAACTCCCAAGTCAATGAATTACATTTAAAGAATATTTTCAAAGAAAACACAAAAAAATAAAAATTTCCCACCATTTTAATGTGAGACCTTGTCTCAAAACAAAAATCAAAAACACAAAGCAAGGGGTAGGGGGAAGTAGAAAATTTAAAACGAGGAGCCAAGGATCTGATTGTGTAAATGCAACCACCCATATCCAGCAAGAGCAGAGCCTGGTGCACCATCCCCAGCCCATCAAGGTCTTTGTCCTTCTACCTATCTCAGGTAGATAAGGACTTGATTTGTGCTCCCAAAACATCCCATTCCCCCTGCCTCCAGACCTGTCTGATAAAGGAATCCATCTCTATCTTCTATCATCTTTACCTGACCCATGCCAGAGCTCCAAGCCAAAGGCTTCTTACCTTTCTGTGCGGCTCTCAATGGATGGGTGTGGTTGTTTGTCTGAAGGGTGAGAAGAGTAGTTGAGACACGTTATCTGAAAATTAGACCAAGGCAGAAGACAGAGAAACAGCTGATAGTAGGGGTTTTCACTTGCAGACTGTTGTAATGAGACAGTAAGAAGAACTGTTAATAAATCATAGAGGGCAGGGGAACCACCTACTTGCCACACTTTGAATTTTTCTCTTCTCCCAGCTTTATGGTTGATGCCTTATTAACATCAGAGGGAATTTGATGACTTGTCATATTCAGTCCTGACTATCGAAATGAAAAGGACAGAAAATGAAAAGTATGGAAAATGAAAATCAATTGCATTCTTTAATTTTAGTCATCCCTTCCTGGAGCACATTCAGTACTACTTTGGGTTCTTTCATTGTTCAGGTTATTAATAACAAAGAGCTAAAGAATTTCACATTCCTAAAGAGTCTTTCATCTCAAAGGAGCCAATGTAATTCACTAATTCAGTTACCTGAACTACATTTGGTAATTATTTGAGGATCACTTCACCCAGAGGTGAATTTCGACAAGTGGTGTGACACAGCCAACAGTCACTTCATTCTCCAGTCAGTGCAAAAGAAAAACGCATAGCTAATAGGGATGTCCTCCTAAAGGATTTTCCCAGTAAAAACTTCAGGGAGATGGATGCTGAGAGAATGTAATTAACTGCCTGAAATTAATACCTCCAACCTTACCAAAGGTTTGCTGACCTCCTTACAGGTGTCAGGGTGGAGAGGCGGCTTGTCTCAGAGAGGGACTCTAGCAGGCACGAGACCTGGGAACGGCAAGCACTCCGCTGCTGCTCATTTTATGCCTACAGGATGTAGTTCCTTTTTCGGGTGATTATAATTGGTATTGTACTTATGACCATTTTCATCTCTTTACCTCTAGGACGTAGAAACACAGTTGATTCTCTGTGTTGATTTTGGTCAGTAACCTTGCTTAACTTGCTTCCTGGTTTGAGGAATGTCTTTGCAGATTCCTGGGGATTTTCTATGCAAACCATCACAGCATTTGCACACAGAGGTGGTTTTAGTTCTTCCTTTCTCATTTGTGTATCTCTTACTTCCTTTTCTTGCTGTGTCGAGCTAACCAGATAATGGATGACTCCCAGTGGTGGGAATGATATTCTTCCCTTGGATTTGGTCATGCTAGAAAAGCATTGAATATTAAACAATTAAATAGAATGTTGGTTGTAGGTTTCTTTTTTTTTTTCCCCAACATTATTTTTCACATTGAGGAAATTGTTGACTCTTGTTAATTTTCTGAGAGTTTTAAAAATCATAAATAACTGTTTAATTTTATCAAATGCTTTTCTGCATTAACTGAGATGCTCATCTGTAATTTTTTTCCTTTTTAGTTTATTGACAGGGTGAATAACAATGATTGATTGTTGACTATTAAACCAGCCTTGCATCTTGCAAAGAGCCATTGCAATGTCATTTAATTTTAAAGTTCATTTTTCAGGAATAGTGCCTTGCTTTCATGGTATTGGTGGGTGGACAAAGGAATAAGACAAGGACATGTAGCTTCAGCTCCCTAACTGAATAGAAAAGAACTTCTTTTCTCAATCTCTCCATTATTACCCAAAGGTTAGGAAACTGCAGCCAGCGTTGCAGCTGCCCAGTATCTTGAGAATGGTCATGAGGCAGTGTGATGGGGGCTCTGGCCCCTGCAACAGCACATGCTTGGTGGAATGTGCTCATCAGTCACCATTACCCCCCCAAAGAAGAATGAGCTCCATTCCTCTCTGCATTCCAGAGAGCATGAGCAGATTTTATTGTGAAAAGCTAAATCACATCTACTACCTTAGCAGGAAAAGAGTCCAAAAAAAAAAATAGTCTGTAAGCCTTCTAGCCCCTAGAACTCAGCCCCTGGGAAAGAAGAGGGAATAGGTATTGAGGGCCAAGAGACACTGTGTAGCAATCCTGTCCACCTCGCTGAATCCAATAGGAGCCAGGGCTTTTATCATCTCTTTATAAATATTCTCTAAATACCTTCTCTTAATTTTTATGTTATTTTTTCCTCTAACTTTTCCCATCATCATTGAAAATCCTTTTCAGGCTTAAGCATAGTGGTACCATCCTGTAATCTCAGCTGCCCGGGAGGCTGAGGCAAGAGGATCATATGTTTGATTACCAGCCTGGGTAATTTCATGAGGTTCTGTCTCAAAATAAAAATAATAAAAAGGACCAGAGGTGTAGCTCAGCACTCCCTGGATTCAATTCCTAGTATTGCAGAGACAACCGTACAAACCCCAATTAAAAGGATGTATCTGTAGGGGTGGAGTTGGGGAAGAAGGGTACGATAGGAAAAGAAAAAGGTGATACAAACCAAATGTATTTTAATGATCTGTTTTACTGAGCTGTGCCTACATAGAGATGTTTTCGAGTGGTAGAAACGAAGAGACAGAGCCTGACTGTCACCATCAGGGCCTGGCTTTTGACAACTATGTTCAAATAGTACGTGGGTTCTGATCTCAGGGAGGATCTTAGGCTGAGGAATGGGACATGATCCCAACAAGATGAGAGGAACAGACACGCAGACATTGCATTGGAAGAACAGAGACAACAATTTGAGCAGAACAAGCTGTAACCTGATGAGCAAGTCAAAGTTGAGATTAAGTTGGTTGGGAAAGAAAGTTGGAGCTAGGATCTGGGCACAAGACCAAAGCCCAGCTGTTTCTTATTTGAGGTGGCGTCATAGCACACAGTAGGGCAGCTTGCTCAGCAGGTACCCTGGTTGTGTCCTTTTCTTAGGATTTGAAGATGTTCCATGTGGTTGACTGAGAGAAAAGGTCCTCTGATTTGATTCTGTCTTTAGACTGCAGGTGTTGTTCTGTTAAGAGGTAGCTTGCTTAGCAGTCAAAGTGGTGAGAAAGCTCCAGGATCTTTTTCTTTTTACTTCTGATGATCTGGAAAGGTCCGAGGAGTCAGAGAATAACAAAGCACTTCTTTGGTCTCAGTGTAACACCTCAGAGAGCAGCTTCCATGCCACACCATGCTCAGGCTCATTAGGTGTCCTGTAGGAGGTGAGAGCTCAGCGTGAGGGAATGAGTGATGTCGACTCCGTGGAACAGCCTGTGTGGGTCTGGGCCCTTTACACTGCTTGCTGCTCTAGTCTGCCCCTAGGCTGGTGTGCCGTGTGGATCACTGGTCCTTACCAGGACCCATCTGGTGTAACCAGATCAAAGAGCAGTGTTGAAAAAATACAGTGTCATCTCAGGAGGAATGTTATTCTCCATGTACTTTTTTCACGTTTGAAGGACTAAGTATTTTTGATGTCAGTGATTTTCAAATTATTTTAGCTTTTGGGCCAGGAATGTAGCTCAGTGGTACACCTGCCTGGCGAGTGTGAGGCCCTGAGTTCGATCCCCAGTACTATGAGTGACAACAAAAAATGAAACACAAACAAAAATTATTTTAGCTTTTAAAATTTTCACCTTCAAACCAAATCTGACTTGGATACTCAGTATAAAACTCAAGTAAAAGAGGAGCTGCTTTCTGAAGCCTTTTGAACTTTGGTTCAGTGGTATCCAGAGCCCCGTGTAAGGATCCCTTTAGTCTTTTCAACTGTTTTGTGTTCTTTAGTGCTAGTTATTACTTGTACCTACTGTTAAGAAGAAACAGAGGCATGAAGGGTAAAGATCTTACTTTGTAGAGACCATGCCTTGAGTTTCCATCCATCAGAAACTATGCCTGGCTGATCACAGATTGTTTGAATCAGGCAGGGCTTGACTTTCCTCGGACCAGGTAAGGTGTGTGAAGTGGGCAGTGCAGGCTGATGGCCGTGGAACTCTGAGGTCCTTGGGGACCCTGGCTCTTCGCAGCTCACCAGCCCATGACTGGTCAGAGCCTCATCTCATGTTCAGGTATAAGGTGTGGAGCTTTGAAGATGGAGAAGGACCGAGGAGAGAGGCCTTGCCGATAGACTCATTAAAAAATGAGTTGTCTGGGGACTGGGATTTAGTTCAGTGGTTCTGGTGCCTGTCTTGCAGGCACAAGGTCCTGAGTTCGATCCCCAATAGCTGCATACAACAATGCTGGGTGTGGTGACTCACGCCCACCAGCAATCAGTACCACATACCACAGTGCTGGGCATGGTGGCTCATGACTGTAATCCCAATACTTGGGAGGCAGAGGCGGGAGAATTGCTAGGACCAGCCTGAAAAGCGAGACCCTGTCTCAAAACAAAAGGATTGACGAGAAACATACATCTTCTGTAAGGAATGCTGTTATTTCCAATAATACAGAAGCTCTGCCAGAGAGGGAGAGGAAAGTCCATATTGGTGGGTAAGAAACAATTGGCCGCATATGTGATGTTCTTGCCCTGAGTGAGCATTTATGGATTTACCCAAATTGCAAACTATTTGCCTGTTCTCATAAACTCACAGAATCAATATTTGGGTATCTACATGTATAATTCTTTTTCAATTGTTTTTCCCACTTAGAAAAGACTAAAAATTATTTGTCATATTCATGTATCTTTAAATCCATTTTAGAAAATACAGTATCTACAAAATAACTTGTTATTTTTTCAAGTTGCCTGACAAATATAATGTTTCTTCAATACACTGTATACATGTTTTGGGTTCTCTTCAGGTGAAAATCCTGCTCAATGAGAGAAGTGGCCAGTGAGAAGGGGAAGGTGAGCAATATGTGGGTTCTCTAACCATAAAGAGGAGTTGGATTATCCTTCCAGTCACACTCACGGGAGGGTCTCTGCTAGTTCACAAGGAGGTGTCACCACTCCCCACATCCTTTCCCATTCGTCTCTCCGGGTGATGGGGCCCTGGTGGCCCATGGGGAGCAACTGCTACCTGTGATGTGGCAGGAAAGACAAAAACTGGACACGGGACCACCTGAATGCAGCTCTTTGCCTGACTGACTTGTGATCCTCAGACAAGTCACTTCATTTCTCTAGGCCTTGCTTGGTCTTCAGGCAAACTAAGGAGATCAGGGTAAATGCACCTTATGGCCAAAACTGAAACATTGCAAATCAGTTGTCCCTATCCTATTTCCCACTCCCACTATTTTCCATTTGCCCTCACATGCATTGTGATGTGAGCTACAAATGCTGTCAGTTACTGGGCAAAGGCTTTTCAAGTCATTTGCCCTCCTTCTCTTGTCATAAACTGTGGTAACAGTCTTTTTTCCTTTAAGTTTTACTGAAGAATATTTGTTTTTCCAGACTGTGGAAGGCTTTCCTAACGTATGTCTTTAACCGAAAACTCCTCCAGTTTTATTTAATGCCTGTTTGCTCTTGCCCTGTTGATTATATGGTTCTTCTCTAGTTAGTTGTTCATAGGACAAGTTAAGACAGAGTCAAAATGAAGAACAGTTTTCCAAAGGAAGAAATGGGATCCAGACTGCTTGTTATCTTTTCATGAGCTCACCTACTAACTGATTCAGTCAATCAAGAAAATTTGGTGCCTGTTATGTGCAAATAATTTCACGGAAAAAATGGACTCCCACACTGACTTTATCATACTGTAGGTAAATGTACTACTGAGCACCAGTAAGATGCCCTAGGTGTATCACCTTCTTATTTAATCTTCACACAAACCACATAATGTAGCCATGTGTCCTGGAATTCTATTACTTTTTCTTCCCCTTTTTATAGCTTCTATAAAATATTAACTAAATAAATGATTGATAAAGTTGCATAATATCCCTCCTTCAATCATTTATTTAGCTAATATGAGTTGTGATCAAAATATACAGTGAACGTTTAAATTAAAAAATGTAGTAGAATGAAAACACATTCTCATGAATCCCCCTTAACATATTTCCCACTTTGAAAACATTTATGCCATCATTCTTGCCATTTTCTTTCTTTTCTTTTTTTGGGGGGGGGGTTTGAGACAGGGTCTCACTTTGTGGTTCAGGCTGGCCCTGAGCTCAGCCTCCAACTCACATCACAACAATCCTCCTGCCTCTGCCTCCTGAATGCTGGGATTATAGGCATGAGCCACCACGCCTGGCACTGTGGTATGTGGTACTGGTTGCTGCTGGGCGTGAATCTCCATGCCCAGTATGATATGTGGTTACCAGGGATCGAACCCAGGTCCCCGCGCTTGCAAGACAGACACCAGAACCAATGAGCTAACTCCCCGGCCCATTCTTGCTATTTTCTGAGACAGTTTCCTTTCATGGGTATCTATATGACGTGTGATTAAAATACGATGAATAGTGTTGCCAAAAGCCATCCAGTAGTAAAGTATGCTTATATAAAACATTATGGTGTGTCCTCAACAACCTTATTCATCAGATCTTGCGCTGTATGACTTCTGGCTCTTCCTTAAAGTCAAAATGACGGTGAAATGTAAATAGCTTCAGTGAATCCAGGATATCAAGGCAGCCATAACAGTACAACTAAAGGCACTCGTGGAAGAAGACTTTCAGATCTGCTTCAGAAAGTGACAAGAATGATGGGATAAGCACATTCAAAGTAAAGATGAATATTATGAAGGAGATTAATGAATATGTGTCTTTTTCTATAATACATTTTTAAAAATTTAAACATTTACTGTTGTCTTCCAATAAAACCTTGCATTTTGGTGGCATCTACTCTGTGTTAGGCACTAGGGATAAAACTGAGCAAGACAGAGAGGGTTTATCTGACAGGACTGTCAATCTGTTCATTTTAGAGCCCTCTGTACTCCATGTCTATAACCCAAGCCTGACCAATTGTGAAACTTCATGTCCTTTTTTGACAGTGTTGGGGCCAATGGTTGGAAGCATGATCAACATCTAACCAGAACTCATATGCCATGCAATCAAATCCTGCTTGCTAGGGAAGGACTGCCTGTTCTTCTGAGCCTTTGCTCACTGTTTATGATACCTGCTCCACAATTATATTTTCTGGCTTCATGAAACAATAAATTTCCTTTTTTTGATTTCAGCTGTTAGATTGAGCCATCAGAAACCATTGTTTTACAGACTGACCATCAGAATTTCACATGGTTTGACCTAATCGTTTTAATCCCTCCTGCCTGTACCCTGTAACAGACTAATGCATAGTGTTCATATCTCCAACTCAGAGAAGGAAAATGAGGCAAGGAGTGTTTAACTGTCTAAGGCTAGTGAGCCATAAAACATAGCAAGGACCAAAACCCTGGTGACTTCGTAGCCCAGGTTCTTCATTACTGAGTCTAGCCCCATAAAGTTGGGTGAGGAACTGAAGATGTAAATACATTATAAAATGTACGATAGTTATTGTGAAATATTCAGAAAATAGTCAAAGGGAAAAAGGGGAGTTGGGGTAAGAAAAGAAGGGAAAAGAAAAATTGCTGGTTTAAAAAAAAAACAAACAGGGGCTGGGAATTTAGCTCAGTGGTTCTAGCACCTGCCTTGCAAGCACAAGGTCTCAGTTTGATCCCCAGTAACCACGTACCACAATGCTGGACATGGTGGCTCACACCTGTAATCCCAGAACTCAGGAGACAGAGGCAGGACAATTGCTGTGAGTTCAAGGCTTGCCTGGGCTACATAGTGAGCTCAGGGCCAGCCTGAACTAAAAAGTGAGACCCTGTCAAGAAAAAAGTGGGGTTGGAGGGGCAGGGGAATGGGAAAAATGAGAATTAAATGTGAGAATTAAGTTGTGTCATGTACTGGTACAAACTCTCAAAGTCAATTGTGATCATAATGTGTATATAAAATGTACCAATAAAATCAATTTTTTAAAAAGTTGAGTAAGGGAACTGAGGATGGTGCTACACTAGGGGTGGTGCAAGGAGTTGTCTGTCAGGAACTGCTACCCAGCCCTGAGAAGACAGTCACCTAAATATAGATCTGCTCTTTGCTAAACATATTTTTTAAGATCAGCTGACTTTTATTTATTTTTTTAAAACAGTAAGAGTTTCTTGATGAAGTAAACATTGTGTTGATGTAGATTCTGGTGCAAGATGCTTATCTCTTCCTGAACTGGCATCGCTATTGCACTGGAGGAGCCCTGCTGTAGATCACCCCGGAATCTGATGCCCCAAAGACCACCATCTCCCCTTCTTTAGAAGCTGATACAGAAGCCATGTTTATGCCATGTGATCCTAGCCTTTTCTTCAACCACTTATTGTTGGTTTGGGTCATTTGTTTGAGCCAAACTGGATGAATAAGATTTTCTTGTCTAAAATGATACTGAATCCCAAAAAGAGAAACATAAGAATTAAGACAGATTAATAGCTGAGCTACAAAAATAGAGTAAGCCTAGCACTGGGGATGTGGTATGGTGTTAGAGTGCTTGCCTAGCAAGGGCACCGGTTTTATGTCCAGCACTACAGAGATAGAGATAGAGAGAGAGAGAGAGAGAGAGAGAGAGAGAGAGAGAGAGAGAGAGAGGGAAAGGCTGGAAACTCTCGTTTTCAATTCTCTACAACTACTGTAGTCCTTGTAATTTGAGGCATGGCTGTTTTACTCTTCATTATAT
The DNA here is from genome assembly GCA_004026965.1 of Petromus typicus. Classification (NCBI taxonomy): domain Eukaryota; kingdom Metazoa; phylum Chordata; class Mammalia; order Rodentia; family Petromuridae; genus Petromus; species Petromus typicus. Next base: position 8,717 of record PVIR01018884.1, on the reverse strand, counting down.
TTTTTGAGATTAGTAACATCTTTTCCAGTAAATTTCCCTTGTGTCAAACTAGTTAGAGCAGGTTTCAAAAGAACCTTAATTAATGCTAGTGAAAAACATGGGGAAGATCCCAATTTCAAGATTCAGGACTCATAATTTCGACTATTTGCTGGCCTATCAGAGAGTGCTGCCCATAATTCAAGATCCCGTTACTTACTGGAAAGTTGCTAACTGAGCTGGGAGTTCCCAAATGAGAACAGAAACAAAGATAGACAGTGGTACCTTGGTTCACAGAGCGTTTTGTTTGCAAACAGTCTGATTCACAAACAGAAACATTTGGCAAAATTTTATTTTTGTTTGTAAATTCTGCATCAGGTGACAAACCTGACTTTGGCCATTCTTTGCACATGAATACAAACATGGCCATCTTTTCCAAAATCCTGGAACAAATTAAGTTCATGGACTGAGGCACCACTGTACAAAGTCAGTTACTCTGGTTGCTAAAGACTGAACGTCTTGTTAAAACAAATAACCACTCATTACTTGCTTCACTGGGAATAAATAGAACCCATAGGAATAAATTAATTCATGGCTAATATGAGAAATATTTGCCATTGTACAGGGATACTACATTGTTTTCCCACCTGGCTAGATTTATAAGAATAAGATTTATAGTTTGCTCTCAGAAAAAAACAAAAACCAAAAATCATCTTCTCAAACATCTAAGCTCAAATAACAAGTTCATGAATCCAAACTTGTTTTGGAAAAAATTATGATTGATACACAACCTGGATCCTCTTATGATGTGATCATATATTTTTAGAAGTAACATGATATATATTTTTTTGAATTGGATGTCTCCTGAGATCATGTCACCATGTAAAGTTGCAAGTCCTGACAGGGACAGCCCATTCCTACTTGGTGAAGGAAGCAGAAAAGGGAGGTTTGCGATGAATGCTTAGCAGCTGCAAATTGCTGCCTGGGACGAGAGCAGAAGAGAACTTCGATTGGTGCTTTTACTTAAGGAACCGAAAACTAAACGAAAAAGCAATGCTAGAAGGGCCTGAGGAAGACTGAGTTCTGAGTTCAGAACAATTGTCACCTGGATGCTTCCCCAGAAACTCTGTGATCTTGGTTCTGAATGGGTTAATCTATTTTTAAAGGATACACAAATGCCATCAAGCTAATTCTTGCATTCCTTTGCTCTTTCTGTTTAAAAATAAAAGTGCTGATAGTAATAGACATCTCTGCAAGTGTAGCCAAGAGGATCATCTACAAGTGCTCTCTGAATAGAAAAAATTTGAACCTTGGCTTCAGATACCGTGCTTATATTTTTCCACATTTAAAAGCTCTTTTTAGTTTCTTTTAAAAATCTGATGATTTAGTATAGAATTCTTTTTTCAATTGTATAGGTGGACATATATCAAGTGTAATCTATGAGGCTTTCAATGTAATATCTTACATCCAGTATTTTTTATTGTACTGAATTTCAGGCTAATCTAAGTTTAAACTCTTTATTTTAGAAAATCAGTAACAGCAGCTAATTAGCACATCTCATTCTGGATGTATTTGCCAACCAATTTCAGAGACTCATTTGCCTGGTAAGAGATTTTATTGAACACCAGCACCAGAGACTTTCCTTTTTTTCTAGTAAACAGCTCATGCTTATTATCTTATTACAGGAATGCCACTGGTTAAATCAGGCTCTGAATATAAATAGCCATATTACTGCCATCAGGCATCAATGTTTATTTAGTGGCTGTGAGTCATGCATACCTCTTTGATCGGGTTTGGAATAAGCCATTGCAGTTTTTGTTCAAAAAGGTTATTTGCAAAGGCTACAGAAGTATCAGTTAGATTAAACATGAAATTAATCAGCATGGAATTTTATCAGCCATTTCTGCCACCGGACACCAGGTGTCAAGAACATGTGCAAATGAGGGCTGAAGATAATGAAGCTGGGGGACGGCTTAGTAGAGAGGTCAGAAAAGATTCCAAGAGATCTCCCACATGGAGGGGAGAGAGATGGAGAGAAGGAGGGAGGGAGGGCAGGGAGGCAGGCGCGCACACAGGCAACATTAAAGTCCTGTGGAAGCATCCGGGATTACTTGATCCCTTCACGTAGTATGTGTTACCGTGTGGTACGTGAAATGGGAATATGTGACCCCAAGAGCCCCTTTTCTGGTCTACTCAACCCAGTGATCTTCAGAGAGCTACTTAGGTCATCCGTGTACAAAGACAGTGAAAGTATTCTCCACCATGACATCCTTAAATCTAAAGGTAGCAGAGAGAAAGATAGGCTCAACGCAGAAGTCATATGGTTTTCAGCTGATGAAATTATGGTAGTGGATAAGGCAGACCCTTTGCCTGGGAGCACCGACTTTAACTGGGGGCATTCCTTCATTCAGTATTGAGCAGATACTTTTATTTTCAGGCACAGCCCTGAGACAGGTCGGGGGATAATATAACATACTATGTTTAGTGCTATGATGATTGCCACCATAAATTTGTGTTGACCTCTTTCTCAACCCAGCCTTCATCCCTGCTCAGCAATTCTTATGGACTTTCACAGGGCGACTCTCCCTGTCACTGTCCACAAAGCTTACTTCTAGCATTCTGCACTGTTGTCAACCTTCTGCTTCCAATTCTTCTTACTCTGAGCAGATGATCTAGCTTTCCCTACAGTGAAAATAAATTTACCCACACTCACATTCGTCATTACATTCTCATTACAAGGAGTGTCTTTTCTCTTATAACTTACAATCCTTTTACTTTGGCATTTGGATCCCATTATTTTCTGGGTTCTTTTCCATCCAGCATCTTCAGTCCTTCTCACTCAACTAGCCTATCCTTCCAAGCTAAACAAAGACTGCGCCCCCTTCAGGAATCTCCCTTGTCAATGACAGGCTTCCTGAGTGAATTAGCTACCTGGAACTCTCCCGTCCTTTTGTCTCCTGGGAGGTGGACACAGTGATCTGCATGCAGGTGGTGTATTTGGGAGGGATTATTAGAAATAGCCCTGGTGGGGATGGGATGAAGGAGGCAAGGGGGGGGAGTAGCAACCTACTGGAGATGGAAGAGTGGCATCACCCCATCCCCGGGAGCTCTCGAGGAATGACATCCTTCAGGGATGACATGAATTTAGGCAAAGGGACAGGCCTTCGTAGCCCCACATAAGCCAGCCACTGTAGCACAGGGCAGATACATGACATGGACAGGACAGCATCCTTTGGTAAAGGCTAACTCCTGTGGGAGGATTTAGATGTGGGCCATTGGTAGGCGACCATGCTGGCAGCTGGGGGAATGAGGCCTTTTGTCTTAAACAGGGCTTGGTGCGGGCTTAGCACATCCTCTGTGCTGACCACTCAACCTTCGGTAACCTGACTGCCTCCCGAGCTCCAGGCTCTGTTTACGTTCGATGTGGAGTTGGAGAATCCCCTCTGGACACCACACGAGAGTCAAGGACATGATCAAAATGTGACTGGCTTCACCTGCCACTCCACTCACTACTTCCTTGAGGTTCTCTGAAGTGCAAGATAGGAGATGACTGGCAAATAAAGCCCCCGTACCCCGACTCTCTTGTGGATTACTTCAGGGTTCTGTTCAGCCTCTAAAGAGTCCGGAGTGATGCACGCACACACCAGCCCGGAAGCCCACTGTCTCCGTTTGCATTCTGGTGTAAAGTGAGGGCCTTAGTGGGAGAGCCGCACCCCAAGCTTTGCCATGCTTTCCTTGCTCACTTCTTTTTCCCCCTTTCTTTCTCCTTGCCTTGGTCTTGTATCTATCAAAGAATCCCTAGCATTTAAACTCTTACCTCAGGGCTTGCATTGTAGAGGACTTGAGAAAAGATATCACCCCCTACTTCCAATCAACTACCAAATCAAATCAATTCTAACTTCTGGAGAACTCAAATCTACCCTTCACTCAACATCTGCTTTGCCACCACCCGAACCCAAGGAGGCTCATTTCTTCTTGTATCATTACATGAGCCTCCTAACTGGCCTCCGCACCTCCGTATTTGATCTACAAACTGTCAACCATTCTGCATCCTGACATATAGCAAGAACTCAATAATTACTAGTTGCAAGAGTGAATGAATAAGGTCTGGGGATTTAGCTCCACTGCACCGCGCCCGCCTGGCGAGTGTGAAGTCCTGAATTGATTCCTGGCACCAAAAGAAACAAACAAGCCAGAGAATTAATGTTAGTGAGTTTATCCAAGGTACTATGTTACTACTTGACTACTTTTTTAATATTGAAGTGCCAAAAGAAAAATTTTTCCTAGGTCATAATTCACAAAACACTGCCTCTTTTCCTTCTTTGCTATTCTTCTACTTATAAAATTTCATCAGGTTCTTAGGAGCATAAAGTGAGTAGTATGTGTGAAGTAGGATGTAAATAATCCTGAGGACATACTAAGTATAAAATATTTTTAAGGTGACTCCATCATCATTATCCTTTTATCATTTTTCTCTTATTTCTTTCCTTTCATCTCCTAGGAATTAAAATAGTTTAATTCAAAGTTGAATAAGTTTCATTTTCTACACCTCACATTGCTAGGAGATGAACTACAGCTAAAAAGCTAGAGGTGTAGCTCAGTGGTAGAGTGCTTGCCTAACTTACGTGAGGCCTTGTGTTTGAATCACAGCATCCAAAAAATAAACAAATAATGGAAACCGAAGGGGTCATGAACTTAAATGCTGGCACATTTGAGGTGAGTTTGTTTAGTGTCCATGCTGTTTGTTTTTTGCAGATACAAAATATAATTTAAGCCTTAAGATTTTAGCATCAGAATCTAGAAAAGTGAAAAAATAAAAATAAACCTGTTTACTTAAGCTTTCAATAACTAATTACAATTCTTTCTTTCTTTTTTTTTTTTGAGACAGGGTCTCACTTTTTGTAGTTCAGGCTGGCCCTGAGCTCAGCCTTGAACTCACAGCAGTCCTCCTGCCTCTGCCTCCTGAGTGCTGGGATTACAGGCGTGAGCCACCACACCCAGCACTGTGGTGTGTGGTTCTGATTGCTGGTGGGCTGGTGGTTACCGGGAGTTGAACCTGGGCCCTTGCACTTGCAAGGCAGGTGCCAGAACCACTGAGCTAAATCCCCAGCCCTATAATTCTAATTTTACAAATAAATGTAATAACTGCAGGAAGTCCTTTTGTTATAGTTGGATTGGGCAGGGGAGCAGACCAAAACTCTTTAAACAATTTGCCCCATTTACATCTTAATTTATGTATATGGGTCTTAAATTTGTAAAATCTAGAATGGTTCCTGAGTTTTCTCTGCCTTTCATAACACTGATTTTTTTAAGAGTACACATCACTTATTTTGCAGAATATCAATCTGGGTTTGTCTGAATTTTCCTTACAAATGGATCATTTTTGGCAGAAATCTTCCACAGGTGTTGCCATGTCCTTTTAGTACATCTCATCAAGGGACACTAGATCCAGTTTTCTTATTATCAATGAAATACCTAGTTACTTGGTCAAGGTGGTATTTAACCAGATTTTTCTACTCCAGAGCAACCATATTTCCTTTTATAATTTGTGGGTAATTTGTAGTGAGTTACTTTGAGACTATGTGAATAAGTAATTCCTTAATAAACTTCTAATCACTAGCTCTTTTAACTGTTCATTATGTTTCTTACCTAAATTCATTCTTACTGTAATGGTTGCAAAATGTTGATTTTCTGGTGCCATCATTTTTTGTCCATCTTTTAGCTAGCATTTCCCTGTTATGGAACTCTTACATATATCATTAATTATTGGTACAGACCTATTAATTCATTTCCCTCCCTCCCTCTCTCCTTCCCCCCCCCACCCCCCGTGCTGGAGATTGAACCCATGGTGGTGTGTGACTAAGCACATGCTGTACCAGTGAGCTAAACCAGCAGCCTGGATTATTTTTATCCAATGAGTTATTATCCAGTACTATAATTACAAACCTCAATGCTGAAATTGTCTCAGAATCACCTTCTGGTTGGTTCTTGATTTCTATGGACATCTCCCCATCATTTCTTGAACACTTGCTTCTCTTCTGACACAATAACCCAGCCTCATCTTCTCTGGTCACATCCAGGAATCAGTCCTTTCTTCAAGAAACCAGTGGGATTTCCTTTTGCTCCATTTATGCTGAAGATGGAAATTTTTTGAATTTTTTCATGAAATTCAAATATGTTACCTAGAAAAACACAAGTAACAAGAATTTGAAAAAAGCATATTTCATTATGTTTCACTGTTATGAGTGTTCCAAAAATGGATCAGTAGGCACTGAAGTGTTAATGAGGAATAACTTTTAGGAGGCAAAATTTAGGTGCTAAATGTTCTTATTTCTACTAGAGTATCAAAGCTGGTAGGCTCCTTCAGCACACAGATGAAACACACATACACACAATTATTTTTGTACTATACACTGTTTTAAAAACCATAAATGTATACTCTGTCCTATTTCAACTCAACAACATGGGATTCTTCCAAGACAAGCTCGTTCATATTCGCATCTTCCTTTTCCAACAGTGAGAACTTTGATTCCCAAATTATATATTTATTTGCTCAGTCTTTCAAAAAATTATCCATTTGATTGTGGAAAATATCCATACTACAGTAAAATAGTTGCTTTTAAGATATGATATACAAAGACTATTTTCTTCAAAAGTTATTTAGGCTTTTCCCGGGGTACTTAATGTTATTCATTTGAAAAGGAGGCTTATTCATTTCTGTTTATATTCCATTTTAGGTTTCTTAACTTATTTATTTATTTATTTATTTTAGGTTTTTTGAGACAGGGTCTTGCTTTGTGGTTCAGGCTAGCCCCGAGCTCAGCCTCAAACTCACATCACAGCAATCCTCCTGCCTCTGCCTCCCGAGTGCTGGGATTACATGCGTGAGCCACCACGCCTGGCACTGTGGTATGTGGTACTGGTTGCTGCTGGGCATGAGTCTCCACGCCCAGTATGGTATGTGGATACTGGGGAATCAAACCCAGGTCCTTGTGCTTGCAAGACAGGCGCCGGAACCACTGAGCTAACTCCCCGGCCCTCTTAACTTATTTTCTAAAACTATTCTTTTTATTAGTAAACATTTATAGTATGTGATGATCTTCATGGGAAGTTGATATATGTAGACAACACATTTTAATTTTCTTTTAAAAAATCTTCTTTCCTTTCCCGGTCTCCTCCTCCTTTTGGTCTCCTTCCCATATGCAAAAAAATCTTGCTATTTCCTACTATCTATCTTTTATTTTGCTCTTTATCTATAGTTTAGATTTTTCATATAAGAAATTGTGCAATATTTGAGCTTGTGTGGATGATTTATTTCATAAAAATTATGGTCTCATGATGCATCCATTTTCCTACAAATGACTCAAATTTATCCTTCTTTTTGGTAAAGTAGTATTCCATTGTGTATAAATATCATCTTTTCTTTATCCATTCATCTGTTCATTGACATATTGTGCTGTTATAAGCACGGGCAAGCATGTATCACTCTAGTATGATGTCTTAAACTCCTTTGATAATATGTTTAACTGTTTCACATTTTAGGTTTCTCTTTCAACCCCATGTTTGTTCGTTTAACTTCATGTTTTTGAGTAAATAAACCAATAACATACTTTCAAGACAAAACAATATTGCAAAGGTGTATTCCCAGACCTCTTATTCCCTTCTTTATACTTTGCTTTCATGCACACTTTATAGATAATCAAATTAGTCTCTTGTTAATTCATGTTTTTTTTTCAAAAATAAGCAGACATATGCAGATTTTCTTTTTTAAGTTGATTTTTAAAATTATAAAATAGGTATATTTTATTTAGACATCACAATCACACTCAACATTGATAATTTTTACCAGTATATGACATGATTCTCATTTTTTTCCCATTCACCTACCCACCTTACAACCTCCCACCCCTACATACATAAGCTTTTTTTTTTTTATTTAACTTCCATTTATTTCGACCTATCTTTTGATTTAGAAGTTCATGCCAATATAAATATTTCAAAAATATGTGGTCATTTGGGTGTATTATCTTCATAATACGGCACATTGCTCACCAAGAAAACCACTGCAGAACAAAGCCATGAAACTAGGTACATTAAGAACCTGTTCCAAATACTTGTTTCGGAGACGAAAAGGCACTGCACACCTGTTGAATTCAGAAACCCAACCTTACAATGTGGGGCGACTTTTCATTTTTAAGCAGGGCCTAGAACACTTAGCTGCTAATTAGGTGCTGAATGGCAGAGCTGCATCCCCAGCTTATGCCATGAATTCATAGGAAATAGGTTCCAACAACTCTGGCTCCTTTCCATTAGTTCTCACAAAGTGTGCTTCTCTGGGTGGGGCAGGCTGGCGCTTCAGTTGAACCCAGGTACCTTTCTCTTTGGCTTCCTTCTTTTTTTGATCATTTTCCTTGACACGTTTCAGGAAGCTATCGCGACTCTTTGAGTGTTTAATATGCTCAATGCGCACATTAATTCTCTTGGCAAGTATCTTGCCCTTAACTTGCTTGTTTAGAACAATGCCAACTGCATGCTGGGTAATATTGTAGACTCTTCCAGTTTTGCCATGGTAACATTTGTGTGGCATTCCTTTCTGAACAGTACCCATTCCCTTAATGTCTACAATATCCCCTTTTTTGTAGATTCTCATGTATGTGGCCAAAGGAACAACCCCATGTTTTCTAAAAGGCCTAGAGAACATATACCGGGTTCCCCTCCTCTTTCCCTTTGTATTCGTCATT
>PVIR01018883.1:21828-32846 GCA_004026965.1 Petromus typicus | reverse complement strand
TCTCACTTTGTGGTTCAGGCTGGCCCCGAGCTCAGCCTCCAACTCACATCACAGCAATCCTCCTGCCTCTGCCTCCTGAGTGCTGGGATTACAGGGGTGAGCCACCATGCCTGGCACTGTGGTATGTGGTACTGGTTGCTGCTGGAGTGAGTCTCCACACCCAGTATGGTATGTGGTTACCAGGGATCAAACCTGGGCCCTCGCGCTTGCAAGACAGGTGCCGGAACCACTGAGCTAACTCCCCAGCCTTGCTTAGTTTTTTGAGATTGCAGTTCAGGCTGACACTGAACTCACTATGTAGTGCAGGCTAGTCTAGGACTCACAGCAATCTTCTTGCTTCTGCCTCCCGATTGTTGGGATTGCAGATGTGAGCCATCACGCCTAGCATCTAGTTTATTTTTTTTAACAGTGCTTTGCTATCTGCTCCTCTCCCTAGAATAACTCAAATTTCCCTTTTGCTACACTCAGTGTGTGTGCAGCGGAGGGTGAAACTTGGGGTTGGGTTGTCAGAGACGCCGTGACTGCGTGCATGGTGTGCAGGTTGATTACCAGAATGATCCTTGGTGTGAAGTAAAAGCAGAACACAGGAGCAATGGGAGAGGAAAGAATGTGAATCTTAGGCAGCTTGAGTGTGTTTCACAATGGAACATTTTCAAAGTAAGGATTTCATTTTTGCTTTATAATGTACATACTGATCAGATAATTGTTTAATCTCTATGCCATAACTCAACTGAACTCCCTTGCTCTTTGTGCTTTTCCTGTGAGTGGAGGGCACATTTCTGATACTCCGGTAAAGCTATGCCCAGAATTGCAATTTCTTGTTCTCCTGGAATTGAGGCAGACTTAGAGGAAGAAAACCATGCCAGATCCTGTTAAAACTGAAACCAGACAGGGCCGGGAAGTTAGCTCAGTGGTTCCAGCGCCTGTCTTGCAAGCGCAAGGACCCGGGTTCGATCCCCGGTAACCACATACCATACTGGATGTGGAGACTCACCCCAGCAGCAGTCAGTACCACATAACACAGTGCCGGACGTGGTGGTTCACCCCTGTAATCCCAGCACTCGGGAGGCAGAGGCAGGAGGATTGCTGTAATGTGAGTTGGAGGCTGAGCTCAGGGCCAGCCTGAACCACAAAGCGAGACCCTGTCTCAAAAAACCTAAAAAAACCCACAAAAAACAAAACAAACAAACAAAACACCTGAAACCAGACAATGCCATTCCCTTACTCCAACTTCCTCATGCCTATTCATCTCTCCCAGGGTGGAAGAGTAAGTGTGTGTGTATAGTGACGAGACCCATTCAGTCTATTGCCTCTACTATTTTTCACTACAAAATGGCAATTCATGTGGAGAAAAGTTGGAGGAATGGTGTAATGAACGCTCATATACCTACCATCTTAATCTAACCATTGCTAACTGACCTGGTGAGAGGCTAATCCTTCGAGAGTTGAATGTGAAAGGAAAGGGAATCGCCTTCTTACCAGCATTGAGGCTGTGATGGAGGTGCTCTTGGCTGCCTAGTGAACGCCAGTTTCTCACAGGGGGATCGGAGTGAAGTAAGCAAAAGGGAAGAGGCCACAGCAACGCTGCAGTTGAGCTCACTTGCAGAGCAGCATTTGAGTGGAGACCTAGTCATCCAAATTCTCCTCTTTGGTTAGGGCCACATAGAACCCTACCCAGGCAAGGAGGAATCCCACAGAAGCCCCAGAGAAACAGATTGAATAATACCCCTCAAGAGTATCCAACCGTGTTTGCTATTGTCAGGCAATTACCCATTAGGACCAAACATGAGTTTCACGGTCTCCTCTCAGTTCACTTCTTCCTGTTCTTTTCTCCACAGAAGCAGAGTTGTCTGGACAATATCATCTATTTATTGAAGTCCAGGGAAAAGAACTCTGTCGTTTTCATCTGTTTTTAAAAATCATAACTATTTTTTTCTTCAACTGTTGTACTGAACTTTTACCATATCCTGTGGAAAGAGGCAGGGGTTGTACTGGAAAGCACATTGATATGTTAAACTCCAAGTATCTTGCTGGCTGACACACACTACTTACTAACTTTGGTGAGCATTTGAAAAACAGTAAATTCCGGGCTGGGGGTGTAGCTCAATGGTTCCGGCGCCTGCCTTACAAGCACAAGGTCCCAGATTCAATCCCTGGTAACCACATATAACAATGCTGGGCATGTAATTCATGTCCATCACCGTGTACCACAGTGCTGGGTGTGGTGACTCATGCTTGTAAACCCAGCACTTAGGAGGCAGAGGCAGGAGGATTGCTGAGTTTGAGGCTGAGTTCCAGACCAGCCTGAACTACAGAGTGAGACTTTGTTATTTAGCTCAGTGGTTCCAGTGCCTACTTTGCAAGTGCAAGAACCTGGGTTTGATCCCAAGTAACCACATACAACAATGCTGGGGGTGGAGACTCACGCCCATCAGCAATCAGAATCACATACCACAGTGCCGGGCATGGTGACTCACACCTGTAATCCCAGCACTCGGGAGGCAGAGGCAGGAGGATTGCTGTGAGTTCAAGGCTGAGCTCAGGGCCAGTTTGAACTATAAAAGCAAGACCTTGTCTCAAAAAAAAAAAAAAAAAAAAACAAAACACCCCAAAACAACAACAAAACCCCCCAGTAAGTTCCACATAAGTGGTTATGAGCACTCAGGGAGGTAATGTAAGTTGGTGCTCTGTATGTAGGAAGTACTTTAAGTGTTAGTTCTCCCCTTGTGTTATTCTCGGCAGGGATAATTATCTGGACTCATACTGCATGATTTATTTTTTCTGCATTCTTCTACTTGTTATTGAGACCTCTGCATACACACGCATATACATGTCCAAACAGGGTTAAATACTTCTGCTCTAATCTCTTGGCAGCTTTGTTAACTGGGAATAAATGATTTCCTACTTTGCTTGTTCCTGAATGAGGTGTAGGGAGGAGGAATCATGCACACAAGATAGTTGTTGAGAGCAACACATTCTAGTTTAGAGGAGAGAGATACACACACATACACATGCACACACACACACACACACACATATACAGAGAAACATACAGATAGAGACAGATACAGACAGAGACACAGAGACAGAGAGAGATGGATAGACTACATCTCTTGATAGAAGAGTCTAAAAATTCATGCTGCAAATGGAACTTATGTACAGGTAGGATTGAAGAAATACTTCTGCAATTTAGTATATATACTTGATAATAAATATTTACAAAGCCCTTTCCCTAATTAGTTAAGGCCCCTGATAAATATATGAGCTAAAATCTGGGTACTTCCACTTGTTAATTGGACTTGGGGGTCTTTAGTTAACTTTTGAGAGCCTTCACTTACTAGTGTACTTTTATTAAATGGAAACTATGTGAGCTGCTTCCTCATAGAGGAACCAAGGAATTTAAGGAGAAATGCTTGTAAAGTGCTTTGCACAGTACCTGCCATATGAATGCTAGTCATTATTTGGCTAGCAAAGACAGGTCTGTACTCTCTAGTTTGTGCCCTAGACTTATTTCTCTTTTGCTCCTGATTCCTCTTTCCTAGGCCTCTTTGTAAACAAATGCCAAGTAATTCTTTATCCATTCAGCCACTACCCTACCTCTGCCTTACTAGTACACTAGTTGGTAGTTCCTCCCCAGATTCCGTATGCCTGCCCCAGGTTTGGGGAATCCCATGGAACTCTCCAGGGTGCTGGATTGCCAATGGTTAATACTTTGATGGTTATCTGGGGGTCTGACCTAATATGACTTTTTCCATCATGGACCCTGTTACTTCTGTTTTTTGTTTTTTTGGTTTTTTTTTTAATTTACCGCAGTTTTCTTGGAAGAGTGTCAAGAGTGAAAATTGAAACCCTAAACTAGTCATATATAGTTTCCTTCTCCATCACTGTTTCTTTAGCTTTTCAAGAGGAATGTTAGTTTTGAGCATACACTGAGATTACCAGAAGTGTCTCCAAAATATCATGGATCATCCAAAAATATCTTATGAGAGTAATCCTTGAATTTCAGATTTATAGTGACTTTGTTTGAAACTTAGGCCTAAGGACTTCTTGAGCAGATAAATTCAGGTAAGAGAGTGAGTCAGCTCGCAAAGACGGTCAAAATGTCCAGTGATCTGTAATTTATTCCTGCTCTACCACTAATTTTAACATTGATCTAGGGAAGGCAAAAACTGTTTGGGCAGTACCAACTACCAAATCCAGTGAAAGGGCTGGCAGGAAAAGACACTCACTTAGGAGAGTGCCTTCAAGTGTGTCCTCAAGTTTTAGATTTTTACAGTTACTGAATACCTTCATCCTTGTAGACACTGTGGGGTTTTTTTATGCTTATCAGCTAATGTTGAAACATAGACAGTCACTGAGATATAAAATGATACGATGGCATTATTCAGATTCCAAAGAAATAATGCTCTGGTACTTTCCTGGATGCAATCTATAGTTTGACTGTCCCAGAAAAGAGAATGCTGCCATAGAATTTATGCTATGTAATTTCTAGGCAATGAATATATTTCCTAGCTGAAGAAGAAGATTCCTGATGAAACTAAAGACAGGCAGAATACCTTATATTAGGAATGTGTATGATGGAAAACAATGAGTAGCAAGACTCTTATCCAACTTTGTTTCTAGTTTCTATATTCATAGTGGTATTTTATCTCCCACATTATTAGAGTCAGAAGATTTTGATTTAAAACATGGAAGACTCTGAAGCCTCAGAAAAGTTCTTATCATTCCAAGTGCATTCATGTGGACATGAGATAGAAGATTTTACCTTTCAAATTTTGACTTTGGGTCTGATCCCTCTTGAAGTTTAGGTATTGGCATCTTAAGATTCACAAAGTGATTTATCCATTCCCTATCTCTTTGATTCTGGGAAATGGGATGATTCTATACTGCTTCATACTTTCCCTTACATCTGTCCCATTTGCTCAGATCCTGCAGAAAGAAGGAACAAATGAGTCCTGCAATCCAATAGACAGTAGTACGCTTGGGGACAGTACCAGTCTTACAGGCTAATCCAGAAGAAAATTGCAGAGGCCCAGCTAAGCTTCCTTCTTGGGTGCTACAGACCAGATCAGCAAGTTTTGCTCTGAGCCTCACCCTTATCCTACTCGATTTCCATAGATCTGATGTCTTCTTCCTTGAAGCTTATAATCTCTACATCACCACTTATGGTAAAATTCTTATGGGAAACGTTGTATACTAGAGAGCGGCACTAATGGAAAAGAGAATTCTATACACTGTAGAGTCATTATCATACACAGCACTCTGGAGAAGCCATTCTTTCTTTGCAATAATCACTTTCCTCTTTAAGACTTTAGGAATAGTATTTTCATGAGGTACTATTCTGTGATATAGTCAAGTGTCTTGACTTTATTTTGGGGTCTTCACTGTATCAGTCCTATCTTATACTTTGAATTGATTGTGAACCATAAGTTATGACACAAATGTGTTACATATGAAGCTGAGGTGACATAATTATCCCACAGAGCACAGAAAGGGAGCCTGAAGGGATCAGCAGAATTTTGGGTCTTACCTGCCAGAGAACTCCAAAGGTGGTGTGATTCATAGGGTCATTTTATATTTCTCTAATGTTAGATAACTTATTCTGAAATGAGCACAATCATTCCAGTGCTAGACTTGCTGATAGGCGGGGCACTTCTGAGAACTGTATGGTATAATGATCTCATCTGAGTTCTCTTGATACCATCTCATGGTAGAAGTGAACGTGCCCAATATGCTTCTAGAACAGCTTTATAACTTAGCCAGGCTTCTGGTTTCTTCACTCATGTCCATGGGTACTTGGCTATTTTATCTTTGCTGAAATTAATGGTTGGCAATGAGGACCATATTTAATGAATAGCCTCTCCTCAGAAGTGTTATTAACTAAGTCATTTTAATTGAGACATAAAATTTGTACATCTTTACAGAGTACACTGTGGTAATTTAATAGTACATACAATGTGTAATAAAATCAGAAAAATAAACATTTCTATTTTCAAACATTAATAATTCTTATGTGTTGGATCTTTCATATTCTTCTGGTTGATTTGAGACATATCAGATTGTTTTAACCAATAAATGTCTTACTGTGTTAAAGAAGAGTCAGAAGTAATTATTCCATTTTGTGTTTTGGTGTTCTTTATTGAATTTCTTTCCATTAATTCCCCTTCCCAATACCCTTCCTAGGCTTTAGTGACAACATCTGCATTCTGTTCTTCTGCAAGATTAATGTACTAGTTTCCCAAGTGAGTGTCTGTCTATGTTTGGCTTATTTCAATTCACATAATGATCTGCATGATATGGACTCCTGGTGGTATTCTAACCTCTTGAGTTCATAGGATCACAAGATTATGGAATAAATTAGCAGTGCTATAATTACCACCCTTATGTTTTATTGATGAGTTAGAGAGTGTGTACATCTCAATCTAGATTACTTATTTTATAGAATATTTTCTACTTAGGGGACTGAGGATTTAGTTCATTGGTACTAGGCCTATCTTGGAAGCACAAGGACTCAAATTCGGTCCTGGGTACCACACCAAAAAAAAAAAAAAAAAAAAAAAAAAAAAAAAAAAAAAAAAAAAAAAAAAAAAAAAAAAAAAAAAAAAAAAAAAAAAAAAAAAAAAAAAGAAAAAAGAAAAAAAGAAAAAAAAGAAAAGGAATGTTTGATATTTGTACCCTATAGTACTACCGTTTTATGGAATATCTCATCTTGTTATCTATTTTAGAATAATATTCTCTAGGACAAGAGATTTAGCTCAGAGGTGCCACACCTGCCTAGGAAGTTCAATGTCCTAAGTTCAATTCTTGCTACTGGAAAAAAAAAAGAATAATATCCTCCACATTATGAAATAAAGATTTTGCTAACTACAATTGTGAGAAAATGAGTGCTAATTTATGGCCACAGATAGGGCATTAACTGGCTACAAATAAAAAATCAACATAGTATTTAATATAATAAGACATTTAAAATGTTATTAGTGAAATCAACTAGGAGTATTTCCATTGCTGTTACCTCATTCTTTGACATTCGAGCTTGACAGTAATCAATGAGCTTTGGTATCATGGTGACTGTACATAAGTATGGTCCATCTGGTAATGGCATGGTACCTCACTTCTTTTGCTGTCTAAAACATTGATTGCAGGCTGAGGCACAAGAGTAATCCAAATATATGGTGAATGTTTCAGTTAAAAATTTTATTATGGTAAAAGAACCCTCATTAGTTCCCCTCAAAATATTTCCCCCTCACTTCAAACACAGTTATTCCATTGTTCTTGTCATTTTCTTTTTTTTAATTGATTTTATTGGTACATTTTAAATATACATTATGATCACATTCAGCATTGAAGGGTTGTACCAGTACATGATGCATCTCAATTCTCATTTTTTCCCATTCCCTGCCCTCCCTAAAATACATATGTAGACTAGGTGTTTTTTTTTTTTTTCCAGTACCAGGGATCAAACTCAGACCCTAGTGCTTCCAAGGTAGGCGTTGTACCACTTGAGCTAAATCTCCAGTCCACTACTTTCTGAAGCAGTTTTGGAAGTCTTGTTTTGTGAGTATCTATATGAGGTGTGACAAGGGACATAGCTAATGCTATTCTAAGCACCATCTAATGAAATGTCAGGATTGTAAAAACATGACAGTGTGGCCTAGTCCACCTTACTCACTGGATCTAGCATTGTGAGAGAGACTTTGTCACTATCTTCTTATAGATTAAGACAATGGAATTGACTTCTATGAGGTGAGTTTCCACACGCTGCTATCAAATACTAAGCAGCCAAGTCAAGTGTTAAACGCTAGTGAGTCTTCTGCCTGACCCAGATACCCTGTGTGACTGAAAACTACAGTGAATGTTTACTTTTTAAATGGACTACAGTACAAGACACATTTCCATTAGTACACTTCAAAATAGTCCCTCTCTCTTTGAACACACTTACTGTTCTTGTCACTTTGTGAAGCAGTTCCAGAAGTCTTCTTTTGTGAATGTCTATAGGTGCACTGTCATGGCTGTCTCAGTATCCTGAAGTGATTCAAAAAGTTTACTTTTCCTGGTCATTTTGACTTCGGGAAAGAGCCAGAAGTCTCACAGTAGTCTCTTAGGAGATGAGAGGGAGGGGTACAGCGAGATCTCCAAGATAATCGTGGTGGGCTTCATGGAAACAATTCCTGTTTAGTATTTGCGGTTGGATCATAAAGCACGAAACTTGTACTTAGTTTATAAGCTGAAGTAGAGAATAATAGTGAAGCTCTCTTCTAAGGTATACAGAGTCAATTAGGAAGCATTAATGGAAGTCTAAAATTCTTCAGTTTCCATGAAATTACAGCTGAGAGACAGGATTTGATCTGGCTCCAAAATGAGTCTTCTATACATTGAATGTGTACCAGTGCTGTAACCTTGACCTGAATTTGGTCTGAGCCACTTAACATTGACTGTCTTTCACGTTATCTGCTTTTCCTGAACCTTACTTCACCTCTATCATCCTGTGGTTCTGAAACATCTATATTCTACTATAAACTAGTGAAGACATGATATTCTGGCCAAGTTCCCGAAACTCTCCTGTACCACCTTCCTATTCATTCTGCAGATGGCTCCTCTAGGAGGGTTATTTTAAAAACTTTTTTTCTTAGTTATATATCTCATTTTTCTCCTTGGGTCTGGACTAAGTGATGACTTTCAGTAGACTGGATCTGAAGGATGAATTTTTCCTTTTGTTCTTAACTGAAAAGATGTATTTGACCAACTCTCTCTAGCTAATGATTCTCAGATTTATATTTGTATCCCTGACCTTTCTGCCAATTTTTAGATTTGTGTATACCTTTGCTTGGGTTTTTAATAGACACCACAAATTCTACTGAACTGTTAATTTTTCCTCCAAACTTATTTTAATTACAACCTTCTTCATCTGCATTGATATTCAATCCAAAAACACAGTGGTGAATCTTGAATCTGATAGCTCGCTTTCAATTTGCCAGCAAATGTGACTGAAAATGTGTTCAAAATCCAAAAACATCTTACCAACACCACTGCTACCCTTAAGCCACTATCATAGCTTACCCATATTATTTTGCTAGCCCCTCACTGGTCTTTCCACTTGTAGTTTTGCCTCAACTGTAGTCTATTCTTCATAAGCAGTCAGAGTGATTTTTCTTTGATATGAGACTACGTCACTCTTCTGTTCAAACTCTTACTGGATCCCATTTCACTCTGGATAACTCTCCAGGTTTTAGGAGCTTAGGGCTTTTACGTCCCATGATATGAATTTATACTAACGGTTTCCTTGCTCTAGTGCTAGTCAATACTTTGTAGAGCCTAGGTGTGAATATGTGTTACTGTGGTAAGCACTGTACTATAATAAATCCAGGCCGCTCATAATCAGTTCAACCTCCCCAGAATGCAATTTATCCCTACAAATTTGAACTCTGTTGAAAATATTTGTCCAGCTCATTAATGAATATTATCCTTGCTCTATCTGTAGGAAAAATGGACTGCTACGTGACTAACAGTGTAAACAGGAAAGAGCTCTTAGCTGTTCCTTTAGGCAAAAAACCCATTTTGTTGTTTAGTTTTTGTAAAACTAAACACTTATAAATTCACTGTGTGCAATAAACACATGATAAAAATCAGTTGCATTAGGGGCCTGAGATTTATCTCAGTGGCTCCAGTACCTGCCTCGTAAGTGCAAAGTCCTGAGTTTGATTCCTGGTACTAGAAAAAAAAAAATCAATTGTATTAAATGCAAGCAATTCTTGGTCACATCAGTTTTTCACTTTATCTATGCTTTGTGTTCCTGGTATCTGTTCCTTATTCCTGTCAGAAGCACGACAACCAATTTCACGATAAGAAGTTGCACAAAACACCCTTCCTTCTTTGATATTTAGTAAAGTTATCCAATTAACTTAGGGAACTAGAAGAGAGTTTTGCTATATCTATTTGGAATGTCACCACTAATGACTCAGTTGGAAGCATATAAAAAGTTGAGTAGTAAGGAAAATATGGATCTCAAAGTCTGTGCACTTTGCTCTAGCCACACGAAGACTCATGCTCAGGTTTGAGCCTGTGAATAGGAAACTTTCTGATTGAACTCCTTGGTTATCTAGCACTCATTTAGATCTTAGCAGACAGCAGGTCTGAAACAGGGAGGGGATTTTTGGAGGGCAGAGCTGCTAGAAATCGATACTGCAAGAAGTAACAGTGAACTCAGAATGTGCAGAGGCAGCAGAGTTCACAACAATAAAGTTATTTGGAGCCATTTAATGGAAAGCCTTGACAATACTGTCACATTATAGCCTAGCCAGTGACTAATGCTCAAGAAGCTTCACTGAGTCATTTGAAAAATAAGGATTATAGGGCTGGGGATGTAGCTCAATGGTTCCACTTCTGTCTGACAAGCGCAAGGTCTTGAGTTTGATCCCCAGTACCACAAAAAACAAAACAAAACAAATTCTATCTAGGCAGCATTCTAAAATGGCTTTACAATATAAAACTGGCACAATTAAAGCAGTACTTTTTAAGTTTGCTTATGTGGCCCATGGAAAAGCATGAGGACTAACTAGACCTATATAAAGTTAGCTGGTGATTGAACTAATGACCCCAAGGAGGGAAAAGATCTCTTAGATAGCTTGGGATCCAAATGCAGCCCTTCTATCAGTTGCAGGAATTTGGGCCAGTTATGAGAACATTAGAAAGCTTGGTTTCCTTAATCCTAAAATGGGTTTGACAATTCCTGCCTGTAAATTTGGCTGTGAGGTGCCTGGTGCAATATCTGTGAGTACTGGGAGGAAGGATGAACATTTTTGGCATTGCCTTCTTCTTCTTCTCCTTCTTCTTCTTCTTCTTCTTCTTCTTCTTCTTCTTCTTCTTCTTCTTCTTCTTCTTCTTCTTCTTCTTCTTCTTCTTCTTCTTCTTCTTCTTCTTCTTCTTCTTCTTCTTCTTCTTCTTCTTCTTCTTCTTCTTCTTCTTCTTCTTCTTCTTCTTCTTCTTCTTCTTCTTCTTCTTCTTCTTCTTCTTCTTCTTCT
>PVIR01018883.1:0-21728 GCA_004026965.1 Petromus typicus | reverse complement strand
CCTCGTCCTCGTCCTTCTCGTCCTCCTCCTCCTCCTCCTCCTCCTCCTTCTTCTCCTTCTAATTGCAATGTTCAACTCACTTATGTGATTTCTTAGTCTAGGTTTTACCCCAGGACCTGACAGGAGTTAGGTGATAAGAACACCTGACAAGGTCTTCTCTGCTGGGCTCATGCAGACTCCTTGGCTGACTTGTTTTCCCCCTTATAAATCACCCTGTTCATTCCACTGGGGAGCTCCTCCATCCTGCCAGTTCAGCACCAGCTAGAAAACTTTAGCAATGCAGGGTCTGCAGTCCAGATGAACCCCTGAGCCAAGCTCTCAGCCTGTCTCTGCAGCAGTGTCCTTGAAAGATGACCTTGCGGATAGTTTGCTTAGACATTTTCATATGTGAGCTTACTCCTTCCTGTACTACTTTTTTCATTTTGAGTGGCTTTTATTACTAGTCTTCTGGTATGGTTCTTTGTGTTCTCTTGCATTAATTCACACAATACAATATCTCTATGCTGTGGATATAATATATCATTCGCTTTACACTAAAGAAATTAGGTCAAAGAAATTGTTTCAGGGGATATTTGGATCTAGTCATAGTGCTTTACATTTTGCTAAATCCCTTCTTGAAAAAAAAGGCATACTGTGTCTTTGGGTTTTTAAATGCAATTTTTTTTTTCAGCAGGGTAAATAAGTCAGGAAGCATCTGACTTTCTCCTGGTGAATCTCTGGTGGAGTTTTCCATCAGACACAGTTTTCCAAGTGTAAATCACATTGTAAGCATTGCATTTTATCGTTTTGTCAAGTACCACAGTCAAACATGTTCTATCTTTTATGAACACACTCCCACTTTTCCTTTTAATGCTAGAACCCCTTTCTTGTGTGTCCCACCTTTTGATACTTTCTGCTTCTCCATGACACAGTTCTTTGGGCCAGTCGTTTTTCTGGGTCCCACCGGGTCTTCAGTGGATTCTTTCCACTCTCAGAATGGACTGAGAGGACGCTTCCAGGTGACTCTCAGGATGCCAGCACCTTCCTAATAGAGCAGAAAAAAAGTCCCAGCCCTTCAGCTGCTCACACTTGTCCATCCCAAGCTCATTTCCTACAGAATCAGGGTCAACAATTCTCACATTTCATTTGCTCCTCAGAATTTCATGACTTCCAACGTTTTCTGGCCTCACTATTATTATCTTAGGTTTCTTGTCCATCTGTTTTTAGCTGGGATTTTATATTTTGCTTTCTCCATTTCATTTTGATCACGTTAATCTAATTTTCTGCTTTGGTGAATCTGGACTACTCCGTTCTCCCTCCTGCCCTCAAATCTAACTGTTTTGTTCAGAACATTACAGGAGCCGAGCTGTGCTTCTGCCTTTATTCAAGTAATGTCACAACTCTTCGTTCAGACTCAAGTGCTGCTCACTCCTTTGTCGCCTGTTGGTTTCTCAGTGAGGTGAAAAGGAAGCAGATGGCAGCTTCCTTGGATGTTGGGGGAGCCTACTGATACTTCCTGGGCTAGATTTCTCCCATCTCACTTTCTCTAAAGAGTCCTTATTTTTATTATTTAAGTGTGTTAGCTGCTTTACTTCCTCAAAGGGTAGTATATCTGACTCACATTGGATGCAGTAGAATCAGCCTATCATTTTTATTAAAGGCGCAAGTCCTTCTGTTGCTCTTTACCTATGGCTCCATTATTGCTTGTAGGCTGCAGACTGCAGTTTAATTAAGGGCCTATAATCTGGACTCAGGCTGCTTGGATCCATGTTCTGGCCCCTCCATTTATTAGACAAGTGAGGTCTGGCAATTTATTTGAGCTCAGTGTTATACCTCATAAAATGGCAATAAAAATTTGCTTATAGCTTATAGCTTGGTTGTGATCCTTAAAATATCACAACACAAAGCACCTTTAATAGTTCTTTTTTCCCATTCTACAATAATATGTAAAACTTTGGAGTAAAGTTAAGTAGTGGAAATTTTTTAAGGCTTGGTTTTTGTCACTTCATCTGAACCTGGAAGACTTGTTTTTCTGGGTGAAGAAATGTTTTCTCTGTGTGAAGGTTTCATAATCACAATCATGCAGGCCTGTGAGCCTTCCCACTTGAAGTAGCTCCTCTCTTTTATCTGTGACATGCCTACACCCTGGGAATAAGGACTGAGTCAGCTCCAGAGAGCCACCAGAATGACTATTAAGGTTTCTTTTCATTCTGTGCTTCCATGATCTCCCGGCTATGGGTGACCAGCACTCGACATCGACCCTCTCTGGATTTCATGCAGGTGGAGGCCTTCTTACTTTGTGACCTCGACTGAGTTTTGAACAGGTAAGTGAAGGGGAGGGCGGCGTACAGTGAACTCAGCCATAGAAGCAGTGTTCAACATGGTCGTATGGGGACTAGAAGATGAACCTTTTCAAGTTTTCCAAAACCATAGCAGGAAAGTTAACCTGTGTAGTGGAGAGTAGTCTTACAACTGTTAGAAAATAGCCATGGTAGTTAAAAATGGTCAGAAGAATGAATTCTATAAAGGCAAAAATCATTTGTGTGGAAAAGAAAATGTTACCCAAGTGCATTTGTTTTTCTGTGAAGAGGAGCTTGAAATAAAAATAAAGGAGGGGTAACTATGAGTGGAATTGTCCAAAATATATATAGACACCAACATTACCTCTGATCTTTAATTCCAGCCCCCTCTCATTACTGTAACATCATAACACCCTCAGTGTATCTTTAACAGCTTTTTAGGAACATATTAACCAAATGCACAAGTCTGATTTGGCTGTGAAGTACTAAGGGAGCTAAGGTTTTCTAGGATTAATGAATAACAAGTCTTTATTTGGTTTACTTAAAAAATCATTCTAAAATCTGTTTACATATTTGTCCTCTCCAGGATTGACTTTATATTGGTTTAGCAGATTGTTTACTGTTTGCCTCTTGTCTTTTTTTTCCTTCCCTCCTCAGTGCCCAACCCAAGTTCAAAAGGCGGATGAGAGAGAAAAAAACTCTCAAGGAGATTTGACTGCAGGGAAAGTTATTCAGTGGATGGGATCTTGGCGCACAGGGAAGCATGTCAGGCTCCTTCTGGCTCTTTCTCAGCCTTGGTGCTGTAACTGCTGCTCAGCTCACCATTGAGGAACAGGCCAAGACATTTTTGGACACATTTAATCAGCAAGCTGAAGAGCTGTCTTATCAAAGTTCACTTGCTTCTTGGAATTACAACACCAATATTACTGAGGAGAATGTGCAAAAGATGGTAAGTTCTCAGGTTACACAGTGGGGATGTATTGCTTTTTAAAGATTTAAATTAGTGTCCATAAAAGCGAAAGGGAAAATCAATCTGAGTTGTGAAGTTGCATATTTGCCTCTGTATCTCTGATCCTGGAGTCTCAAATGACTAAACTTGATTGACCTTGTAGTTTATTTGAAAAATTGTTAGAAATAATTTACTAACCTCAGCCTAGATTCCAGAAACAAGTGAATGTGCACCAGAAAGTTATCATCATAATTATCATAGCATTTCATGAAACTTCCATAAATTATTGAGTTAATATTTTCCTCTAGCTTATAAGAAAATATAAAGAATCTACAAATGACATATTAACTGAAAATGCAACTGGAATCTTACTGAGAGAACCAGCCAGTGATTAAGTTAGCCTTGAGTTGGGTGAGACTGGACTTGGGAATTCCTTCTCTCATTGTGACAAATCTCCGAGGGACTTCCAAAGGTCACAATTGAGCTCTCCAAGAAAAACTATAATTAAAACAGGTCTGAAAAATATCAGAATGCTCTGGGAAAACAAGATGCTTTGGTTGACAAATTCAAAAATTTGAGAATTGTGTTTCCTCAGAGACTCCCAAACAGTACCCTTGCACTTTTAAGTACTGGAAAATTGAGCAATTATTTAAGAAAAGATTTGAGTGTCATGTGGTCACCGATTCTTTTCTTCAAAAATCCAGTTTGCAATCTTATGTTTTTTTCAAATGGTTAGTGTATTGAATATTTAAATCCAATTACTGGCATTCACCAAACAGATCAAATCTGAGAGCTGCAGCCTCATCTGAAATCCCTTAAGATAGATGTTTTCTGAAGCTCAAGCAACATAGATTTTTGATATCTATGTGGTCATAGAAGACGCTTTGTCTTGTCTCACATTTTTGTCTCGTGTCTCTTCATCTCATTGGAACTTTCCCCTTTCATTTTAATCTGATTTCTACTGTGGGTGTTTACTGTGTAGTATGTATTTGTTTTCATTCATGGTTGAATGGCACATGGCTTGATCATCAAGCATCATGCCTAAGAGCTCTAAAGCTGGTCTACTTACAGCGAACTACTGGCTCCATCACTTTTTAGTTAGGTGAACTTGAACTAGTTAAGTAGCCTATCTAGATGTTAGTGGCTCCTCTTTTATTCTCTGATCACAAGTATCGAGATCTCTTTAGCTGGATACGGTAGTGCGTACTTATAGTCCTAGAATTCAAGAGGCTGAGTCTGGAGGATCGTGAGTTTGAGATGTACAGAGGTACAACCAAAGAATTTGAGATGTGGCAGAGGTTAGAAGAGGCAGAAAGGTGAGAAGATTGCTAAGATATGGTATGCTTCCCAGGTATTGAGTACATGTCTAGTGTGGTCGTATGTAATGTCCAGTGATACAGAAAGTACATACTCTGGGACCAGATACATGGGTTCGAATCTTAGCTCTGAATATTACTAGCTGAGTATCTCCAGCCAGTTGCTTAACTTCCATCAGTCCCATTTCTCTCGTCTGTAAATTGAAGATTATGAATTTAATACTAGTAATAAGTATATATTATATAGGATTGCTGAGGTTAGAGAATAAACAATTCTGTGTGTGACATGTGACATTGTGTCTGCTACTTAGCTTTCTCTCCATCAGCATGGACAAAGACAGTGTTATTATTCAGAGGTTTTGGCTTCTGAAACACCTATAGTCTTACTGCTATCTCAAGTTGGTTACTCTTTTTCAATAAATACAGATTTTTCGGTAAATACCTTAAAAAATCAGAGCTGAGGTAGGCAAGAGTCGCCTATTTCTGAGATTTACAGAACAGATGCTGGAGAATATGAACTTGGGGGCAGGCAATGCAGTTCCCAGAAATAGCCATAATGTTCTTTTCTTTGACTGCTTCTTGGCCTGCAGACAGCAGAGAACTTAGGGTCAAGAATTAAGAAATATCAGCCTTTGCCTGTGTATATTGACAGCAAATCTTTCCTAACAAAGGGGAGAATTTGTCCCTATTAATTTGCACATGATTTACTTTACCTTATGTTTTACTATAGACCGGCATATGTTCTTTATGAGACATGCACTGACTCACTGAATTAACAACAGTGTAGATTTGTGTTAATGGAACTATCTGATGATTTAGTTTATCTTTGGGATAAGTTACAAATGAACTTCTTGGACAGAAAAAATAACTGGCTCTGTGATCCCCAGTGTCTAATATAAACAGTAACCAACTCTTAACCAAAAGCAAGTAAAATATTTGAATTACCATTGATATTTTAAATATTAGAAACCACTTGGTATTTGTAATATTAGTTTTTGATATATTTAGTACCTCAAAGAAGTCTGGCAAATTCTGAAAAAGTTCTCCAGTAATATAAATATTTACAATATATCATAAAGCAGGTTTTGAGCCTATCATTAGTACATAGGGAAGTGTTTGGAAAAATGATCCAAACTGTAATCAAAGCATAATTTTACTACCAAAAGTTGTGATATGTAGTAAAATTACATATATACAATAGCAGGTATTATCATATAATACAGGTTATATGTCTTGTTGGCTGTTCCTGGGAACTGATGAGGCATCAGAAATCATTCATTGCTCAGGAAAAGACCTACAGACTTTTCAGGATGGTCCTCTGATGATTTTAACTGAGTAATTTTCCATGAATATCATGACCAGCATCACCTGGAAGGTTCTGGAAAGAAAAGAGAGAACATTACTCACTCCTTTAAAAGCACAGCAATTATGTTCCTACTTAAAGGCAGACTTTTAGAAATTGACACTGTCCCATCAAAAAGAGCAATCAGAATGATTTAAGGGGTAAGAAAGAATTGGGAGTCACACAAAACCTAATTCAGAGAAAAACAACAGCAGGTGAAACAAGGATAGTGTTTACTGCCGTAATGGCCAAATCTTTAGACCAGAAGTATAGTACAGTTGGAAGCTTAATGGAATTAAGTTTATGGAAAATAGAAAAAAGTGTCATTTATATCGTAGGTGGCAAAACTGATAAGACTTATAAAACTGGGCTAACCTTATGTTTGACTAATTTCACTAAATATGATGACCTCTTGTTCCAACCATTTTCCCATAAATAGCACGATTTCATTCCTTTTTAATGATTAAATATAAAACATTTTGAAAATCCATTCATTTGTTGATTGGACATCTTGGCTGATTTCATGTCTTGGTTTTTCAGAATGGATCTCTTTGTATGCCGACTGTATTTTCTACAGGTATATTCCCTAGCAGTAGTACAGCTAGATCATGTGATAGATCTATTTTTAGTTCTAGTTTTAAAGGAACCTCTCTACTGTCTTTCATAGTGGCTAATTTACATTCTCACCGACAGTGTGTAAGGGTTTTTTTCCTCCATATCTTCACAAACATTTGTTACTATTATTATTTTTTGATAATAGCTATTCTGACTGGAGTGAGATGGAATTTCAGTGAAGTTTGATTTACATTTCCTGGGTGGCTACAGATGTTGACTATTTTTTCATGTAATTAATGGCCACTTATATCTCTTTTTGAGAAGTGTCTTCAAATAATTTTTCTATTTATTTATTGGATTACTTGTTTTCTGTTGTTAACTTTTTGAGTTCCTTAGGTGTACTGTGTACTAGTTCTCTGTCAATGAATAGCTAGCAAAGATTTTATCCCATTCTGAGCCATCTTTTCACTCTACTGTTTGCTTCTTTTGAAGTGGAATAGCTCTTTATTGACGCAGTCTATGTGTCTGTTCTTGATTTTATTTCCTGGGCTATTAGAATTCAGTTTAGGAAAGTGTTACCTGTGCCAAGATCTTGAAGTATTTTCCCTTAGTACCTTCAAAGCTTCTAGAATTATGTTAAAGTCTTTGATTCATTCTGGGTTGATTTTTGTAGAGAATGAGAGATCAGGAGCTAGTTTCAGTCTTCTATGTAAGGATATCCAGTGCTCTGAACGTTGTTTGTTAGAGGGACTGTCTTTTCTCCAAAACATGCCTTTGGAACCTTCGTTAAGAATCAGGTGGTTGTAGTAGATGCATAGGTTTATTTCTGGGCCCTCTGGTCTGTAGAGGAACTTAATTCTTTATTTTTTCCTATAAGAATGTCTAAGGTTATGTCACTGAATGCCATCCTAATACAGGTTATGTCACTTTGTTCTTTATGATGTGTCTTGCTTTGTTAGCAGAAATGAAAGCAGAGCCCTGGAATGCACTTGAACAGTGGGGCTTGTCCTTTGCACCTTTGCCTTTGCCAGGAGAATGTACCTAGACTAGCCAACAAAAACTGAGGGATATAGGGAGCAATTTACCAAGCAGAAACCAACTCCTGGAATTGTAAGCCACAATTAGAAGAGCAATCTGCGAACTCCAAGTGAAAGTAGGTTTATAAACAATAAGCTTATGCCATTGATGGTTTTCTTTTAATATAGTATCAGTATAACTGTAGATAACCAATAGAGGAAGAAAAATTTGGAATGTGTGAATGTGTATGTTCATACCTGATTATCATGGCATTATCTAAGACAGTCTGACATTTTCTTTTTTTTTTTAGGTTTTTTGAGACAGGGTCTCGCTTTTGTGGTTCAGGCTGGCCCTGAGCTCAGCCTCAAACTCACATCACAATCCTCCTGCCTCTGCCTCCCGAGTGCTGGGATTACAGGCGTGAGCCACAACGCCCGGCACTGTGGTATGTGGTACTGGTTGCTGCTGGGTGTGGGTCTCCACACTCAGTATTGTTATGTGGTTACCGGGGAATCAAACCCGGGCCCTTGCGCTTGCAAGACAGGCGCCGGAACCACTGAGCTAACTCCCCGGCCCCAGTCTGACATTTTCATATTATCCTTCTGTATAACTTTCTGAAACCAGGATATTGGCCCTGTCATCCTATGGATCTGATGAAGTACGGCAAACCTTAGATTGAGTTAAAATAAGAGAAGGCCTAAAACTTGAACAGTACAGTGTCCTAAATATTGCCTGCCTAGAGTGTAGCCGAAACTATCAGATAAGGATAATGAAAAATACTTGGTTCAAAATATGTGTCCAAAGCTCTTTTACCTTCCTGTGACATTGTGCTTGTGTGGTTGACTCCATTCCTTGCCTTGTCTTCTTACAAGACCTTCAAGATTTTGACCAAGAAACAAAAAGAACATGATACCATTCCCCAGCCTATTTGGATGAAATTTGGTAATAAAATCAGATAAAATTCTGAGAGAAGATACTGAGGGAAAACTCAACTAACTGCACAAGTAATCGCATTCACACCTTAACACGTTAAGCTAAAAATATCACCACTCTCTGGAAAGTTGGACATGTTTTATTGGAAAGATGATTTTTTCTGTTTGTATGTATGTTTGTGCATTACTTGGTTGGTTCATTAATTGTAATTAATGTGAAAACTTGTTTGAAAAACAAATTATAAATTCAGTAAAAATGATCAAATTCCCATCTTTGCAGTAGAATAAATTGGTCCCTTGCTTTATGGCAAATACAGATTGAATATTCACCAGCAAAACTGTAATTAACTTCTCAGTAAAATGATATTGCTTTTTTATGTAACACCCTTTCTTCATAATTCTGTTGGTTTGTTTTTGAAATGGAATCTTTTATAAATCTTCCGAAAGGGTACAGAATTTGCAAATTCATTATATTAATCAGAACATTAGTAAAGAGCAGGAAATCCAAATCATAAACCTAAGTGGGAAGATAAAATGGAATAAATAAGAGCTAGAGTTTAAGCAAATAGAAAAGATAACAAAAATCTTCCTTATTTGTTAGTCCAACTCAATCTTGACCTTAACTTGCGCAAAGACAAGCCCAATGTTACAGGGAGAAATTGGGAACTCCCAAAAGCAACTTCAAAAAGTGCAAACACTTCATTTTTAGTAGCAACACAAGAGGTTCCTGGACCATTTTTATCCCTGGAGAGAGCAAATGTTTCCACTGCTAGCACAGATATCCTGGTCTGGTCTTCTAGTATTTAGTAGTAATTACGACATCTGGTCCGGGCTCTTGTCCACGCACTTGGAGTATTGAGGCCCGCTCTGTTGAAGCCCAGAAGGTCTCCAAGAACACTTTAGAAATATTTCTTCATGAGCTATCAGAAGCAGGAGGCCCACACTTCTGCTTTGAATAGTCTTTAGAGTTTATTCAGTATCTTGCTTCTAGGGCTTATAGAGTTTTCAGTCACACCCAATTCTTGCGTCTCTGGGGGCTGGAGTTACAGTGAACTCATGGCAAGGGAATTTGAACCTGCTATTTTCTACCCTACCAGAGAATGCTGACTTGACCTGTATTTCTTATAGGCCCATCCACATTTCGTGACACACATAATACCTGTACTAAGTATGGGAGAGGAGGGTGAGAAAAGCATCATCATGCAAGTAAAATGAAAGTGAAGGCTGAGCACCATTTTCTCACAGCATGAAATTCAGCAAAAATAACAAAATTATTATGTTTAACAATTTAATATATTAAAATTTCTACCTAAAATATACAAAAATAATTTTTGAATCACAAAGTAGAGTGGTGGAGTTCATATTCATATAACTTAGATTATCTACTTTGTTGCATAGAATAGTATTTTTAAAAATAGCTCAGTGTGTGAGTATATTTGAGAAGAGTTTCATCTTTGAATCTGGTGTGGCCTTGATGGTCAGACCTGGAAACTGGGCTAGAGTACAATGGAGGTTTTTGTAGAAGATTTTTTCTTTTGAGACAGGGTCTCACTTTGTAGTTCAGGCTGGCCCTGAACTCACTGTGTAGCCCAGACCGGCCTTGAACTCACAACAATCCTCCTGACTCTGCTTCCTGAGTGCTGAGACTACAGGTGTGAGTAACCACACCTGGTACTGTGGTAGTGGTATACCAGGGATTGAACTAGGGACTTTGCGCTTCCAAGGCAGGGCCTGGAATGACTGAGCTAAATCCCTGGCTCATTTCCTACAAGATTTTGGGCTCCAAGCTACTGGATGCATGCAAACATGCCATCCCAGTTTTTAAACTTTTTCCTTCTCTGAACTCTCACACATACAAGGGAAGAAGTAGTTTAGAGGTTGCTAAAAGTGCAGATAGGTTAAGGGATAGTGAGCTATTGAAAAAGAAAAAAAATCCCAAACAATTTATCACAAAAGCATAGCAATTGTTTAAACAAAATTGTTGCATTTTTGGTAGAGACCACTAGATCTATGGGTTAATTGGCAAAAGCTCATCTGGAAACATTTAAACACATGATCAAATTATTATATTTAATTTATGCACGTAACCAGGACCAAAATAGAGCAGGATATATTTTTGAATACTTATAAAATACAATTTAGTCTTTTACACTTCCATTCCTTGAAGTTGCAAAGATCTTTCACAGGATGGAAATACGGTGTCCACTCTAGAGACAGACAGAGGTCAGAGAGTGTTTTAATTTTTTGTGATTATCCTTAATAATGTGTGCCTTGGGCCCCGGCCCCAACCTCCCCCACCGATGTGATGGCAGAAAACTTTATTTTTTTATTTGCTTCTCTTCCCTGTTTGCACAGAGGTGGTGTGCACTGGAACCTAAATTACCTGTAGTAAGTAGTTCCTTTTAAGCCCCGGAACCATGTAAACTGCTGTATATGTCCCATATCAGCCATCATTCAGCTCTGTAAACTACATATCGCTGTGTGCCACTACCTAGACCGTCTGACTGGTGTGCATGAACTGACTGTGATCCTCTGTGTAACAGATAAGCTGTTTGCTTTATTTAGGTTCAGGAATCCCAACCTAAGGATATGAAACTCATCATAAATAATATTACAAATAATAGCTTGGGAAGGAACAGTATGTCCTCAGGATTCCAACTGCAAGGCAACATGATTTTTTTTAACATTCAAATCTTTATTGGTACATTATGAATACACATCATCATTGCATTCAACATTGAGAGTTTGTACCAGAATATGACATGACTTGATTCTCATGATTTTTTTTCTGACATGAAGTACAACACTTGTAGAACAGTGGTGACAAAATCAAATTAGGTAGTCTCAGAGTTCCCACAAGCAGTATAAAACAAAGCTCCAAGAGTGAGGCATTTGGCAGATTGTGCTGTTTCTAGAATAGATAAAGAACACATCTGTTTATATAATTTGGCTTCAAATTTTTTTACCAGAAGGGTTACTTGACAGTAAATTCTCCTGGGCTGGCTAAGAAAGGTAGGAACTGAGAAGTGAGAAGTTTGTTTTATAGAACAGGGTCCCCTTTCTGTAACTGACTCTCACATGCTTGAGAGAAGGCCAGCGTGTGTCTAAGTTAGTCCAGAGGACAGTGGTTCAGAGCAGACGCTCTGGAGCTAAGCGCATCTGGCTTGATGCCTTGGTTCAAGCATTAGCTACGTGACCCATGAAAAGTTGCTTTACTCTGTGCTTGTTCCCATCATCTCTGAAATAAAAACTGTAGTTTCCTCGGAAGTGTTGTATGTGGACATGAGCTGAGAAGCAGTTCCTGAGACATTGTGAGTGTTCAGTAAGGAGATAAATTATTTTCTTTTGTCACTACCACCCTTTTTTCACCTCCTTTCTGGTCCATTACTTTTACTTCTGTACACCTTTTTTGTCATAGCACATGCTTATTTAGAGCCTTTCACTGACTACCTAGTGCTCAAAGGATAGAAGTAAAATTCATTGGCCTGGAAAGTGCAATCATGCCTAGAGTCCTGATTTAGAGAAATGTACTAGTTACCTATTGGGTGAAAAGTTACCATAAGGTTAGTGACTTAAAATAACACATATTTATTATCTTAACGTTTCTGCAGGTCAGGAGTCCAGGCAGAGTTTAACTGTGTCCTGGAAGTCTCCTCAGGTTGCTCTCAAGGTGGTGGCTAGCTCTATGGTCTTGTCTGATGTTTGAATAAGGGTAGATTCACTCCATGTTAACATGGCTAGTGTTACATTCAAGGCTGTGTGTGCTGCTGAGCTGAAATCGTTGCTTTACTACAGGACGCTACCAGAAGCCACTTTCAATTTTGGAAAAGCCATCTTGCTTTTCCATAGAATTAACATGCCATGATATCTTGCTGCATCAAAGTAAGCAAGAGAGAGTCTTCTAGCATGATAAAAACTGAAACCTTATGTGGTATGAGTATGTACATCTCACCAGCTTTGCTGTGTGATATTGGCTAGAAGCAAGTCACAGGTGTGCTCTTACTCCAGAAGAGGGCCCCACATGAGGGCATGACTACCAGAAGGTCAGGATCACGGGTGCTGTGTGAGAGTCTGTCAGGCAGGGGCCCACGATTTAATGCTGGCAAGTGATTGCCAGCTCAATTTCTCTAGGCCCTTTGTCTGCTGTATAAAATGGAGATAGAGATATCTATCTCACAGTGTTGTTAAAAAGCTCAAATGAGAGAAATCATTTTGTTAAGTATTCTTTGTTTCCAACTCATACCTACTTTAAGTTCCTCCTCTTTGAGGACTTGACCAAATATGGCCCCTGCATGAGTTTCTCCTTTCTTATAACTGAAACCAACTGGCCCACTCACAGTTTACAGAGTATTATGTACTCATGTCTCAATAATGAAACATTCATGATGCATAACTTATCCATCTGATGAAATTTTAGGCAACTTAAGGACAAGGGCCTTTTCTCTCTAAGTAATAAAATGACATTCATTGAATCTTAGAATGTGTCAGATACTCTGGTTAGCATTTATTATTTTATTATTTGTTAGTTCTTCTAATCCTCATAACAACCCTTTTATATTAGTTGTCTCATTATTTTGCAGATGAGGTGACTGTGGGTCAGAGAGAGGCCAATTTGCCAAGGGCCCTAAGCTAGTCAGAGATGTCTGACTCCAGGAATGAAGTTCTTATTGTCTCACATACTATCTCTTTTGTATGGCCTTAGAGCAGTGTGATGTGCAGAGCCCTTGTTCATTTTAGGCTCTGATAAGTGGAAATACATTGTGCATTCAGAGAAGACTGTATTAGAGAAGTCAGGAAATATGAACTTTACTACTAGTATTCACAATGGTGGGATGCAACACAGTGCCATCTCATATTTATTGATTTTCTTTGCTGGTAGAAAATCACCATGACTGCCAAATGGGCATGCCTTGGGAAGCTTTTTGGGAGTCTCAGTTTAAGCTCAGAATCCTTGTACTAAAAAATGGCAATCTGAGCTTACTGCAATCTGGTTCTCATTTCTCATGGTTCTCATGCTCATGAGGGACTATATTCCCATCATGTCCACTCTGAGTTCTACTGAGTTTTTGTAGAGCATTTGTCCTCAAATCCTGGGCCAGTTCACTCACGTCACAGCACCAAGGTCGTAAATTCCAGGGTCTCACAGTATGAATTATCTGTGAGAATTCACATACAGTTCCAGGAACAGGACCCTTGGGAAAATTAAGCAATGTGCGAGAGAGAGAGAGAGAGAGAGAGAGAGAGAGAGAGAGAGAGAGAGAGAAAGAGAAGCCAAAAGTGGCCCGATAACTCTTAACCTAAATCTTGTTCTTCCTCAAAACAGGGGACTAAACTACTCTGGAAATAGTAGATGTTTCACCAGATGTTCTCTGTATCGTATCTTCTCTTCTATTAAAGTCATGCCATACCAAATTTCAATTTTTTTTTTTTTGCCTTTTTAGAATGAGGCTGGGGCCAATTGGTCTACCTTTTATGAAGAACAGTCAAAGCTTGCCAAAGCTTATCCACTACAGGAAATTCAGAATCTCACAGTGAAGCGTCAGTTGCAGTCCCTTCAGTACAGTGGATCTTCAGTGCTTTCTGCAGACAAGAACAAACAAGTATGTCTGTGAATGTTTTAGTGCCAATTTCACGCTTTGAAATGGATGGGCAATATTAAACATCAACATCACCCATGGCTGCTTCCTTTATCTGCAAAGATAGTCATGCTGACATTGACAGTATCTCTCTGCCTGTGTAGGGTGACATAGAAGTTATTTTTCTGTTGCTTTCACAGAATACCCATGAAAATCAGTTTAAAAAGGAAAGATTTATTTGGACTCACTGTTCAGAAGTTTCATCCACGGTTACATGGCTCTGTTATTTCTGGGCAGAATATCAAGGCAAAGAGCATGTGAGGGAGCAAAGATGCTCACTTCTTGATGGACAGGACACACAGAGAGGAAACAGCGAGAAACTGAGAACAAAGCATATTCTTCAAAGACACATCCCCAGTGCCTGCTTCCTCCAACTAAGTCTCCATCTCTTAGACAATCCACTTCCTCATGGTAGCACTGCCAATCAGTAGCCAATCGTTTAGCACATGGGCTTTGGGGAACATTTAAGATTCAAAACGTAATATTAGTGAAAGAAGACACTGAGTTCTGATCCACATGGAGGTGAGCAGAAATATGTTACAGTTCTCTGGTTTAGAACTGTTTTTAAATTGTTGTTTTTGATAGCCAAATGCCATGGTCGGCAATATAAAATAAGCCTCCTTGCCAATGAACTCCTCAAATCTCTCCCACCAGCATTGTTCTACAATGACTCTTGAAAGATTTCTATTCTTACTTTGTCCAAATTAAACAGAGCCTATACAGATTCCTGCTAAAATAACATCCTTTGCCCAGCTCTCTAGTCCAGGAGCAAGTAAACGCTCTGTAAAGGAACAAATAAATATTTTAGGTCTTGCAGACCATATTGTCTGTGTCACATTAGTCAACTCTGCCATTGTGGCAGGAAACCAGCCATAGCTAATACATTAAGGAATGAATGTGGCTGCGTTCCAATAAAATTGCACACGAACAGGCAGCAGGCAAGATTTTGCGAAGACCATAGTTTGCAGGCCCCTGATAGAGCCTATTGAAATATTTTTTTATCTGAAATATTTAGCTATTTAACATCAAATTCTTCCTTCTCAGCTATTTGTCTTCTGGAACTCTGTATGTCCTAATCCACATTTATAAAAATAAAATTTTCTGATAAGGACAGAGATAAAGCCATATGGCATTTATTTAGACAAGTCGATATTTATTATTCTACATTCTTTGGATTCAATTATCTCACTAGCTATTAATCCACTTTATCTTATCCACTTCTTGGTTCTCCATAATTATCACAAGGTCACCATGAGAAACTGTGCCCATTTGAATCTAGACAGTCCAGGATAGCCTAGGCAGAACCTGGATATTTCATTTTTAAAAGCTGCCCAGATAACTGTAATGTGTCCTGGGACTGAAACTGCACATTGAGTGAGAGTGAGAAGTGGAAGTGTCTGGGAAGAGAGAGTACTCGAGGACGCATGGGTTTAATAGAGAGAAAGGAGGGAGACTGAAGATGCAAGTAAAGCAAGAGAGCGTACAGGGTTTGGCTCCAAGGTAAGGACTTCAGGTTCATTCCTGGGGCCATGGGATGCTGTGGGAGTTTTAAGCATAGTATTAATTTCATCTCTTAGGATAATGCTCTATAGCTGATTGAAAAAACAATGGAAGAAGAATGAGGAGAAGAGTAAACAGGGACTCTCTACCCAGTGTTCATTTCTTAGATCATCTGTGGAAGAAAACCAGTGCATTCATTTCTTCCACTCCCTTATTTCTTTCCTTCTTTTCTCTCCTCCATTTTCTTCCTTCATTTCCAGTCTGTTACAGATCAGTACTTGGTTAAGTTCACTGATTATATGCTTAGATGCTATAGAATATCAAATTAATTTTTAAAGCTTATAAACATTTATTGTTTCAATTCCCATACTTATCACAGAAGGAGCACAAACCTTTTGCTGACTTGCACTGACCCACAGACCACAGTATGAGCAATGTTTCCTTACTCTTTGCTTCCCACTGTGTAAAGTTTCAACTGTCTATGACAGCGCAGATGGCCTTCGTGAGCTGTCCCTCGCTCACCTCTCCATTCTCATGCGCTGCATTTCCCCAGAGTATCATCATCCTAGTTTTTTTTTCTTGATAAGAAATCTTTTTTAAAAAATTTAAATCTTTATTGGTACATTATATATACACATCATAATTGCGCTAGTTTTATACAACATCCCATCACCTCTTGAAAATGCTTGTCTTTTCCAATCTCCTCCCATTTTTAGGCTCTGCCCTCTACTTCCTTTCTTTACCTCAGAAATTCCTACTTTTCAGAGGCAGCTCTAATGTTCCTTCCACTCAGAAGCCATTCTTTTTTTAAAAATGTAAATCCTTGAATCTCCTGTTTGTAAACCTCCTTGTGCCCCACCTCAGACCAGGCAATACTTCCACATCACTTTTGTGTCAGTTTATAGCACTTGCCCTTCTTTGTGAATGTTTAATGAGAAACCTTCTTGGTGTTTTGATAGATCTGTTTAGCTCAATTATTGCACATATAATTATTACATGCTTATGAGGCTTTGTGCTCGTTTGCAGTGGGGAGGCTTAAATGAGATATACCTTCTTGGTATATAGGAAGACACTTGGCAGAGAAGATAGGATTTGCTGTTTTTGAAGCATCAAAAAAAAAAAAATCACATGACCAAATGGGTATTTTTATGTTAATATTCTCTTTAGCATGATTTTCATTTCTAATATTATTTATCTTTAACTTACAGTTGAACACAATTCTAAACACGATGAGCACCATCTATAGTACTGGAAAAGTTTGTAATCCAAATAATCTGCAAGAGTGCTTACTGCTTGAACCAGGTAGACTTAATTTTCAATGATGACTCTAAAATTTACTTCTATTCTCCAAATATTAGAAATTGACTTTAGCTGATGACTTAGTGCTTTGCAGATCAGTAGTTCAAAGATGACATCATTCCAAATATATGTGCTTCAGCACTCAGATACTTTTCTAACTTAAAATAAATACTTTAGTGTAAACAATAGTACAGTGAAGTAAATTTTTTTTTTTTTTTTAGGTTTTTTGAGACAGGGTCTCGCTTTGTAGTTGAGGCTGGTCCTGAGCTCAGCCTCAAACTCACATCACAGCAATCCTCCTGCCTCGGCCTCCCGAGTGCTGGGATTACAGGCGTGAACCACCACTCCCAGCACTGTGGTATGGGGTACTGATTGCTGCTGGGCGTGAGTCTCCACGCCCAGTATGGTATATGGTTAACCGGGGATCGAACCCGGGTCCTTGCGCTTGCAAGACAGGCGCCGGAACCACTGAGCCAAATCCCCAGCCCCCATGAAGTAATTTAAGATTGTAATTAAATTAACCTAGTAGTTTTTCTGTGCAGGCGCATTGTACCTATAGTAAGGGTGGTGGAATTAATTAATAATTCAATTTTATTTAATAACTATGAGAACCTTCCTTTTAATTCTTTAAGGTTCACATACTTGTTGACAGTCTTTCTAAATGCAATCTATTTTCCTTTGGATGCTGTGGGATAATAGGTCTGGATGACATCATGGCAAAGAGCACAGACTACAACGAGAGGCTCTGGGTGTGGGAAGGCTGGAGGTCTGAGGTCGGCAAACAGCTGAGGCCACTGTATGAAGAGTATGTGACCCTGAAAAATGAGATGGCCAGAGGGAACAGTAAGTGTCTCGGTCTGTTGAGGTCGCGAGGCTTTCTATCAAAGCATGGAACTACTTCTCGTGTATGACCAAACTTGCTCTTTCATATGAAGATGTCCTTCAGTTAATAATCATTTGCTGAAATAGTCTGGTTACCTGTCTCAAAAATAAAATACTGGATCATAAAATAGTTTCCTTGGAACTCTAAAATGAGATTCAACTATGGGAATGAGATTCAACTATAAGGTCACAAATGAATTTCCCAGGAATTATGAGTTGTGAGTTGTCCGGGGAGGTCTCAGGATTCCCGAGGGTGCCCGAGGTAATCTGAGGATCAAGTAGAGGAATGTACTTGTCAGACAGGATGAGAGGCAAAGACACTATGTCTTACCTAAACCTTCATCCTGCCACTGCTCAATCTCAGAAGTTATTGGTGTGTCTATCTTAGAGTGATGTCTTAGAAAGAAACAAGCGAGATTAGTTTAAACCGGAAAACCTTCATTATCTGCAGTTGTAATTATAAGTCAAGTCAGGTAGTCATACAAATCTTAACACAGGGAGAAATTTCCATATCTTTTGGCTTACTCTTCTTCATAATGAGATGAAGTCATGATATTATGAATACTTTATGCTTTGGTGATTCACTGCCTCCTGGGGCTGAGCAAGGGGAAAAGGGGGGTTTTTCATTTAACTTTCTAATTTCTTATGCTGCCATTTAAACTTATATTCTCAAGCTGTAGGCAAGCTGCAGACAGAAGTTTATCATTAAATTAAAAAATAATACTCTGCATACCTTTCCATCCAAATGTTTATTTCTCTCTTACTCTTTCTGGCCCTCTATCTGCAGTATAGTATAAAAATAAAAATGACTAAAATGTACTCACCAAGCTCACACCCTATCATAATCTTGTGTTTCTAGATGGTTAGATACTAAATGAAGCACAAGCAGATGTGCTGTGTATATACACAACTTGCAAATGAACATGGGCCCATGGTAACAATGTCTAAGATAAATCAGATAATATTGAAATATAAGGTCCTAGATAAGTGAGAATTACAAATCTGCAAAGACTCAAGCGCATGTTTTAAAGCTACTGATGCAAGCTGGTCTATGACATGAGTAGAGAGTCAGGGTTGAGAAGTCAGGAGTGTAACTTTTTCCCTTACCAAGAGCGTGGCCTTGGACAAGTGATTTAACTGCATAAGGATAGGCTGTTGGTGGAAATGTACATTGGTGCAGCCAGTAGGGAAAACAGTATAGAGATTTCTAAAGAAATTAAAAATAGACCTACCATATGACCCAGCAATTTTGTTTTGGCTGCATACTCAAAAGAAATGACATTTTCACCTCACAAAGATACCCACATACTGATTCACTGTAACATCCTGTATAACAACCAAGATATGGAAACAACCTAGTTGTCCATCAAAGGATGAACAGATAAACTGTTGAATATATCCATCAGAATATTATTCCCCTATAAAAGGAAGAGATTCCTGCCACTTGCCACAATGTGGACAGACTCGGAGAACATTATACTAAGTTAAATAAGTTTAACAGAGAAAAAAAATACCACATGATTTCACTTGTGTGTGGAATCTACTGTTATAGGCTCAAATATACAGGAAAAAAGCATAAACTATGGTGATGAAGGTGGAATGGGAGGAAATAGGGAAATACAGGTCAAAGCATACCTAGTAGCAGATATGTAACAAGAATAAATTTAAGGATTTCTGTACAACATGAGGGAGTAGCTAATTACAGCTTACTCTATTCAAGGTTTTTTTTTTTTTCTAAATGAATAAATTATGGCTACTTTTGCCATGGGGAAGAATTGGGTAAGTATGTGAGATGATGAATATGTTAATTTGTTTCATTATGATGTACCCTTTACTGTATTATATGTAGTTCATAACACCATGGCATCTACCTTAAGTATACAAAAAGAAGATTTGTTTTAGAAATAAGCACACGCAGTTAATCCGCACAGTGGAGGTTATAATGATGACAGTCTTGCACAGTTTTTGTGCATATTAAACAAAGTAATATAGTTAAACTCCTCACACAGAACAAGTACTAAACAGAATAATCTAGTGTTATTATGCATTTGGATCCCTTGGAGTTGATGTTTGTGAAGGCAATAGAAATGTGACAGGCCATTCGATTTCTTTTAACTTGCAAGATTGTAAACTGTATTTTGTCTCCTTTCCTTCCCCCTGCTCTCCTGTTTATCTTTTTAACAAACAGATTATGAAGACTATGGAGATTACTGGAGAGGTGATTATGAAGCAGAGGGAGCAGATGGCTACGACTATAGCCGCAACCAGTTGATTGAAGATGTTGAACGTACCTTTGCTGAGGTAATGGGAACTGCAGCGCGTTGCACAGGAAGGAGGCAGCACGGCCAAAGGCACTCAGTGCTGTTCTGAACACATTGGTCAGCCGCCTCCAGGCAACACTGATGGATGGAAAATTAGAGTTTGCAAAGCTTTCGTAGAATGATAGGACAGCCCCTGCAGGTGATCAGAATCGCTCTGTGTTCTTCCTCCCTTGCAATCACCTACCAGTAATTACCAGTAGAAAATGCATAAGGATGAAAGCTTGCAGGATAGAATGCTATTTTAGGTTAAAAGAAGGGATGGTTTTAGTGAACTACCTGGGAATGGCACTGTCTTCTTTCATTAGCAGAGCCATAGACGTTGCTTCCTTCCTCAGGACAATTGAGATTATTATTATTTAATTAGCTTTTGACCCCAGAAGATTTTATAAGGAAGAGACAGTTTCATGAGTAGAAGGGTTTTAAGAACTTCTCAGTGCTTCCCTATTCCTTCTTAGTGATCTGTATGCCTCCTCTTTATCTCTGAACCATTAAACTTCTGATGTGAAAATACCCCATCACAACCATGATTGGGCAGAACTATAAAAACAAATTTAATATATACA
The DNA here is from genome assembly GCA_004026965.1 of Petromus typicus. Taxonomy (NCBI): domain Eukaryota; kingdom Metazoa; phylum Chordata; class Mammalia; order Rodentia; family Petromuridae; genus Petromus; species Petromus typicus. The sequence continues at coordinate 1,137 of PVIR01018883.1, read as the reverse complement.
ACTCCTCCTAAAGAAAATGGGCCAAAGATTTGACCAAGTATACCATCAAAGAAATTTTACAAATGACAAATAAACAAGGAAGATGTTATTAGGCAAATGCCAGAGAAAACTGTGATGAAAATTCAGTAAACAGCCAACAGAATGGCTATGGCAAAAAGACTGACCATACCAAGTACTGGGACATGTGGATATTCTGGAGCCTTCATTCATACTGCTGGAAAAAAATGTAAAATGCTAGTTGGCATGGTAGCACTTGCCTGTGACCCCAGCTACTTGAGAGACTGAGGTAGGAGGAGCACAAGTTTGATCCCATCCTATCTCAAAATGAAAAATTATATATTTAAAAGGTTGAGAATATAGCTCAGTAGCAGAGCACCCTTGGCTTTGATCCCCAGTACCGAAAAATAAAATGCAGTCACTTTGGCAAACAGTTTGACAATTTCTTCAAAAGTTAATATATTTAAACCATCTGATTCAGCTATGTACACTTAGCTATCTACATGAAGTAAATGAAAATATATATTCAAAGAAAGACATATACATAAGTATTCATGACAGCATTTTTCATAATAGCACCAAACTGAAACAACCTACTGTGGACAGACTGACTGATACAATCATACAGTGGAATGCTCGTCAGTAACAAAGTGGAATGGACCACTGATGCTGGCTACAGTATAGATGAACCTAGAAAAAATTCTAAGTAAAGGAAGCCAGACACGAAAGATCACATATCATGTAATTCCACTTAGGTCAAATGTCCAGAACGGGGAAAAGTATAGACAGAGATCAGTTCAGTGATTACTTGGGCCTGGAAATGAGTGTAGCTTGGCTGCAAATAGGGAGGCAGAAATTTTGAGCAGATGGAAATGTTGTAAAACCAGATGATGGTGATAGTTTCCCAGCAACTTTTTTTTTTTTTTTTAGGTTTTTTGAGACAGGGTCTCGCTTTGTGGTTCAGGCTGGCCCTGAGCTCAGCCTCAAACTCACATCACAATCCTCCTGCCTCTGCCTCCCGAGTGCTGGGATTACAGGCGTGAGCCACCACGCCCAGCACTGTGGTATGTGGTACTGGTTGCCGCTGGGTGTGGGTCTCCACACCCAGTATTGTTATGTGGTTACCGGGGAATCGAACCC
>PVIR01018882.1:0-32579 GCA_004026965.1 Petromus typicus | reverse complement strand
TGCCCAGATTCAACAGAAGATATATACTGTGATTTTAGATGGAAGGAATGTCAAAGAATTTGAGGATATTACAATCTGCTCTCTGACACAAATTACATATATGTCTCATGTATGGAAAATATATTCATTGCCTTCTTGGACCACCTCCCCTCCCCCAAAAAGGCCTCATTTATTATGGCATCAGGCTCAGCCCAGAGGCTAGGTCCCATCGTGTGTATGACGGGTAAGTGTAGATGGGGCTCCGCCAGTGTGGTTCCTAGTGTACAGCTAGTTCAGGGTTGTTCCTCTTGTTCTGAAGACTGAGACTAAAGAGAGAAGTTATCCACCCTCCAACCTGAAAACAGTGCTGGGGTGCAGATAGGCTATCAGAGATAGATAACTTTTTTTTTTAAAGAAAATGGTATATTTTTAAATGTTTTTTGGGGGACAAGTGCTTGTTATATAGTTCAGGCTGGTCTTGAACTCACTATGTAGCGCAAACCATCCTTAAATTTGTAGTGATCATCCTGCCTGTGCCTCCCAAGTGTTAAGATTACAGTCAGTTTTCTTATTTTAAAATTTGAAATAATTTCATACCTATAAGAACGTTGTAAAAACAGTACCAAAATAGTTCCTAAATACCACTTGCCCAGCTTCCCCAAATTATAATGTATAAAATTATCAAAACTAAAAAGTTAATGCTATTAATTAATCTATACCTGTAATTTAGATTTTGCAATTTGTCTTACTAATGGCCCCTTTTTTGGTCCATATTTAATCTAGGATCCCACATCATCTGTACTGGTTGTGTCTCGTTTTGTCTTCTCTCCACGGTAGATGTTTTCATTGAGAAGTGGGGGAGGCAGTCTGTCCCAGTCCCTAGAAGATGTGAAATTCCTGCGAATGATTCTCTACTGTTCTTGGTTCTGTCCTATGGACTCTTCTTCTGGCCCCTGAATTAGCCTTTCTTTTCTACAAAATGTAGAGTATGTTTAGTTAAGTATTTTCTGCAACCTTTATCCTCGTATAGATGTGTCTTTCAGTCTGAGCTGGTAGTGTTCCTGCTAGTACAATTCTTTCTTAAAATGTGTGGTTTTTCCATGTAACTTCTTGGCATCCACTACACTAGACAAAGGCCACACGCACAAATCTTTTCAAGATAAACTCTTCCTTGCACTGAGTGCCCTGTGAGGCTGCTGTCGGACAATACTTTTAAGATTAATAGAAGGATCTGTAAGGATCCTTACATCCTGAAGGTCCGTGGTGACCTTTTGTTAGTCTCAAATTCTTTGTGATACTGTATTTGATCTTGTGTGTCAAAAGGTGTTAAGCTGATCTCGGTGTCTTCTTACCATACCCTACTCTGCTTAGAATATTCCCACCTATTTAATTTCTCAAGCTGTTACACATGTCAGAATCATCTCTGGCTCTTTGCTCACCGTATCTTTGTACACAGTAAGTTGACAGATCATGACAGTTTTTACTGTCACAAAGTCTCTTCAGTCTGGTTCTTTCATTTGAAATGTGCAAGTTAGGTACCGTATCTCACCGAGACTACCTTAGTACCTACACATGGAACTCCTTACCTTTCCACACTCTGTTCTCTTCCATCCCACCCAGAAATCTACAATAGCTGCTCACTGTCGGTGAAATAAAGTGAAATACTTTACAGGACATTCAGGGCTTTTCACAGCTTGGCCCCTGTCTGCCTGTAAGCCTTTAGCCTACTCTTCTACACATGCTCTCTGTTATAGCCAAATCATACTGCTTGAAAATTCCAAACAAATTGTGCATTTTTCTTCTTTGTGCTTTTGCTCATTCGGTGTCCTTTTCTTGGCATGCTTCTCCTTTTCTACTCAATTCCCAGCCTCCTCATCCTTCCAGGCTCATCTAGATCCCGCTTCTCCTCACAGCATTTCCTCATCTTCTGTCAGAATGAATTGTGGCCTCTGTTTGTCTCCGTAGCAATTCAGAGCTCCTCTCTAAGCTCGGGGGAGGAGAACAGTGTTTGTCTCCCACACACCGTGGGTGTCTTCAGTGCAAAGAAACTCGAACCAGAGGATATATCTTATTTATCTTTTTGTGCCTTGCTTAAGTTAGCTAACAACTGCTTGGTGATTTGAAGAGAGTCACTTTAGGATTTTACTTAGGATTAGAACTGGTACAAATAAGCCTGTGTCTCATGGAAGGAGACCAGGCTGTAATATGTTGATGGCGAATGAAGCCATGGATGCAGTCACTATAGATGAAAGTTAAGGAGTAGTTTCAAAGTGCTGTGTTGGGTCCTAGTTTTGTTTTGTTTTGCTTTTTGAGACAAGGCCTGATTATGTAGTTTGGGCTGGCCTTTAACTCATCGTGTAGCCCATACTGGACTGAAACTCTCATGGATCCCCCTACCTCAGCCTCTGGAGTGCCACTTTACTATCACTGTTGCTGCTGTTTATATTTTCAAACATCAAATCCCTGATATGTAGGTTAAAGCCTGTTTTATTAGCTTCTGTGGAAAACACCTTGAAAATTCATTCAGGAGTGGGAGAACTTGGGGATTTTGTATATCACTATTTCTCCATTGCTTTCAATGTTAATGGCCTGCAAAGGCTGATATATTGAGCCTATTGAAGCTCAATAAATTCAAGTTGAGGGGAAAATGAGCAAAGAACTGGCTTTTTCTGTGTGGCTCCGAAAGGTACCTGTGTGTGCCGAGGTCCTATTCAGAACAGTGGGCATCCCTCTTGTTGCAGCTGTCGGAGAACCACTTGCGCTCAGAAGTTCAAGGCCAGCTGGGACAGCACAGCGTAACAAAGAAAGAACACTGAAACAAGAACAAATTGATAAGCTGAGGGAGGCTTACTCAGCACAAGTGATTTACCCAGGGTCCTCTTGATTCTCAGAGCTTCCTGCTTAGCGACAGAGGAGTGGGAGATGTATAGATGGGGGACTGGCAGCACACAGATGGCTGGGGTGTGGTCTGAGCCGGGAAGTCACACTTACAACACCTCCTTTAAGATGGCAACAGATCTGGTCTTGTCCTTAGCTGTGGAAGAAGAAACTAATACAGTACTGTGAGGTTGGATTTTTTTGAGACAAGGTCTCTCTTTGTAGTTCAGGCTGACTCTGAGCTCACTGTGTAGCCCAGGTTAGCCTCAAACTCACAGCAATCCTCCTGCTTTTGCTCCCAGATTACGAGTGTGAGCCACCATGCCTGGTATTGTGGTGTTTGGTACTGATTGCTGGACTTACAAGCATAAGCCACCATGCCTGGCACTGTAGTATGTGTCACTGATTGCTGGTGGGCGTGAGTCTCCACACCCAGTATTGTTGTATGTGGTTACCAGGGATCGAACCCGGGGCCTTGCACTTGCAAGACAGGTGGCGGAACCACTGAGCTAAATCCGAGGCCCAAGTTGTTTTGTTCTTAAACAATGAGAGTCTTTTCTAGAAGTTTGCCTCCCCAGAATCAATTTTAGGCACTGATTTCTGTATGACCTGGTGCAAGTAGAACTCACATTCAGGGCTTTGTTTTTAGTAAACTGTAGTTTTTGTTTTTTTTTTTTTCTGCTTTGAAGACTGGTGGCAAGCCAGTTAGGGAAGGGGCATGGCATCAAAATAGAGCCTGCATGGTGTTATAGTTTTTCTTTAAAATGTTAGCAAAATTCTAAGCTGAGACACTGCATGTATGGAATCCTGAGGCCAAACTGCTCCTGTTTTCTGTTCTGAATATCAAACCCAAGCTGCCTCTGCAAGTTTGTGATGATGATTACTGGATGGGATGGGTTAGGGCAATTTAGGAAGATGGTGGGGGCCTGACCTCCTCCTGCCTTCGAAATCCACAAAAGAGGGAGAATGGGGATATGATGAATAGTTGATCAAAAAATGGGCAGTGTCCCTCTTAAATTAGGACAGCTGGCTCAATGATAAAATTGTTTTACTCTGTCCCTAGCCCACTGGACCAGATGGTAGGAAAAGAGAAATTAACCTCTGGCACTGGGCAGTTCTCTTGTTTAGTGAGGGCAGTGTACCTCTTCTCACTGCCCTTGCCCAGCTCTGATTTTCTTCAGGGAAGACACAAGACTGTGGAAGGAGGGGGCTTATTGGCCCCATGCACAGAATTCTAAGAAAGGGGCTGATTCCATTGGCAGATATCTTAGAGAATGTCAGTTGTGCTCCTGGTTGGATTTTCACTTGTCCTTGGAGGTTCTGTACCTTCCTGGTTTTGATAGGGCCAGTTCAAGGTGACCTCCCTGCACTCCATAGGAAGGAGAGTTGGCCCGCTTGATCTCTGATATTCCTGAGGAACTGATTCCGCTTCAGAGCTGGGTGAACCATATGGCAGCCTAGATTACAGAGACTGTTGGCGTTTGTCAACAGAGAGAGCAGGCTTTTTGGCTATAGAGAATCCCCTAGGTAGAGTTGCCACACCATCTGTGATCGCAGCATATAGGATCAGCTAAGTACGGATGTAGGTCTGTTCTCAGCTACTTCCTGCCTCCAAAAGAAATGGAGAGGCAAGTTCAAAATCAAATATTGGTTGATAGATTTTTTTTTTTTTTTAGCACTTTGATGGGTACTTCCTTTGAGGTATGTTAGGGAAGTCTAATAGTTATATATCTTGATCTTGAGAGATTTATGACTAAGTTGGGTATATCAGATTAACAAGTAATATAAAGCAAAAGGTACATAATAATTTACAAAAATAAAATAGACCATAGAATTCAGAGAAAGGCCAATTAGGGCTGGAAAAACTCTAGAACAGAGTTAGGACTGCAGATTAGTTTTGAAGAATGTCTAGATTGGGAGGGTTTAAGAGGCTGAGGAAAGGTTGCAAGGCAAAAAAAACAAAAACAAAACAAAACAAAAAACCTAATACCAGTAGAGGCAGAGACAAGCACAATGTCTCTGCAGAACAATAAGGAGGTTTACAGATTGGGGCAGAGATACAGGGGGATAAGATTAGGGAATCAGGGAAGGACCAGATTAAAGAGGGTCTCTAGAGGCAGACGAAGCAATTTAGACCTGTTTCTGGAGGTGATAGGATGTCTTTGTAGGTATTAAAACAGAGATAAGACACCAGAGAGGAATGTTTACAAATACTTTGTGCATACAATTCAAAGTGGACTGGAATTAGGGAGGGATCCTTAATCTCTGCAGATTAAGGAGGCAGTTTTTGAAACCGAAGAAACCATGAGAAAAGGCAGGTAAACTAGCTGTCTTCTTTCCATAATCTGTGAGGTTTGGAACAAGTTCATGAGCTGGATAGGCTTGAAGGAGAAAAAAAAAAAAAAGAGTCAAGGCTTTGATCTTAGAAAGCTGGGGAGAATAATAATGCTACTAATGAAAATGGAGACATTATAAATAAAAATAATGTTAAGGGGGAAAATGATGAGTTTAGCAAAGATTTTATTTACTTAACAAATATTTGTGTCCTTTTTGTTATGTAGTCAGCACTGTTCTAATCACTTCCTACATGTTAACTCATTCAGTCTCCACAATAACTGTGTGAAATAAATATTATTATCTACTCTGTTTCAAAGGGGGAAGCTGGAGCAGAGAAAGGTTAACAGTTCGCTGGAGCTCACAAACCTATAAAAAGCAGATCTGGGATTCAGAACCCAGGCCGACAGTGCTAGACTTGTTCTTGTGGAAGAATAGTAGTAGATAGGAGATGCCAAACACCTTGGAGTGATGCTTCTGTTCTGAAGGCTTTGAAGAAAATATAGAAATGAGTACGGACATACCATCAAGAAGGAAGCCAAGAAGCTTGTAAAGATCTAGTGTCAGGAGGGCATTTGTTAAAACACTGTGACAGATACTAAGTCATACATTATGAAAGAAAGTAGTTGTTAGGGAAAGAGGGAGAGCCAAGCAGAGTGGTGCAAGTCTGAAAACCCAGCTCTTTAGGAGTTAAGGCAGGTGGATCACAAGCTTGAGCTCAACCTGAGCAATTTAGTGAAACTTGATATCAAAATACAAAGGGCAGGGGACATAGTTCTCGTTGATAAAGTATGTGCCTACCATGTGTAAACCCCTGAATTCATTCTCTGCCCCCCCAAAGAAAGGAAAAAGAGAGAAAAGCTAAATATACATTAACCTAGGGATATCAGAAATTACATAAAGAAAAAGGAGATGGAGTTACAGAAGGAGCCTGACAGATCAGTGAAGTTGGATTCTAGTAGCTGACAGTAGGGAAGGTATTGCTGGTAGAGATGAAAGTTTGAATGAAATCATGGAAGAGAGAAAGTTCCAAACCTGTTTCAAGATTTGCATACTGCACCATACTAGTCCAGCACTTAGCTCTGCCTGCCTGAACTGCATGGTAGGGCCTTTAGTAAGGCTGTGGCAGAAAGCTCGAGTTGGACCAGCAGAAAGAAGAAAGACTGGTGCTCCCTTGATGGAGAGCAGGAGCCTGAGTGAGAGGCGAGACTGGAGACAAAGACTTAAAAGTCCGTGATGCAGAAATAAGGAAGGGATGATCGCTGGAGACTGCTGGAGAGGTACTGGAGGAAAGAAAGAGCTGGGACTGAGAAGGGAATCTTCTCGTTTTATGCTTGCAGATGTCCAGGCTACTGTTACTTCAGGATGGGCCTAATATTCACTAAGGAAAGGCCACTTAGCTTTTGGGCTGTGGTCTGTTCTTCTCCCAGGCTAGGAAACCGCTGCTGACTGTCTACCTTTGCCTTCAGGTCACCCAGCATCCTGGGGCACGTGAAGTTCTCCTCGTTCTTGCTGCCAAGAATTTCCAAGAGGAAATTAGCGTGGTACTAAGCAGTGGGTGCAGAGGTGATATTTCAGGGCATCGTGACATCCTTATAAAGTATGTGGCCAAAGTGTTGAGGATGTTAAGTACATATACAGTGGCTGGTGTGGAAAAGCAAAATGTGGTCCACTCCAGTATTCCAGACCTATCTTATGCCTTCAAAGATCCTTCTAGGAAAACAGTGGTATTGAAAAAAAGTTAAAAACACAGAAGTCGGGCATTGCCTGTGGAATTCTTCATTGATAGCCCTAACCTCAGGCTAAGGAGAGAGACGTTGGTTTAAACTGCGATTTGCCGCTTCCTAGTTCTGTGACTTTAGGAGAACTGATCTTTTCAAGCCTATTTTGTTAACTAAAATACGACTGAGAATATTTGCTTTTCTTACCTAACAGGGATATTGGTAGGATCAGAGGAGATAATATCCATGAGAGAACTTTTAGATTGCGCCATTATGCTGTGATTACTCCAAAAGCTAACCAGTCTGCTTATTCTTATAGAATAGCTCGGACAGTGCCTTTTGCATAGCCTCGTCATAGTCCTTTTTACCAAGGACATTAAGGCAAAGTCACAGAGTGAATGTCTGAGATCTGAGATAAACAATTTCCTCAGGCCAATATAGCCTGTTTCGTCAGCTCCAAGATGCACTCCTCACCCCCACTGCCATATAATTTACATCTTGGAAGTTTGGCTATGCCGAACAATTGATGGCATAATATATACAATTGAATAAACTAACTTTTCCTGAAGGTAAGTGGACCGCATATGCAAACTTCCCTTTTTTTTTGACTCTGAAAAGCTCTTTTATCTCACCTTCTTTTTTTTTTAGCAGAAATCTTGCTGAATGCATGAAACCTTTTTGCTGCCCCAGGAAGTGTGGAATTCAAGGATCTTATAATGTGTCACAGTCATCCTTTCTTACTCCACAGACATCTGGAAACACAATCTTGACTTAAACATATGTAGCTTGATCTTGAGCCAGATCTTGTATATTTTTTTTTAAATTGTCTTTAATGGGCTGAGATTTAGCTCAGTGGTTCTGGCATCTGCCTGGCAAGCACAAGGTCCCAGGTTCATTCCCAGTAATCACAGACAACAATGTTGGGCATGGTGACTCATACCCACCAGCAATCAGGACCACATACCACAGTGCTGGGCTTGGTGGTTTAAACTTGTAATCCCAGCACTCAGGAGGCAGAGGCAGGAGGATTGCTGAGTTTGAGGCTGAGTTCAGGAGCAGCCTGAACTACAAAGCAAGACCTTGTCTCAAAAAAAAAAAAAAAATTCTTTAATGACAATTTTATCATCATTTCCTGCTTCCTCCTAAAAGTGGAAGGCAAGATCCATTTAGGTGAACAGATAGTTTATATTATTCAGGATTTGACTGTTTGGGGTTCTAGGTGTTAGTAACAGTTAAATCCCTACCTCTTGTTCTGCAAATTCCTAAAGTTATCCCCCTAAAAAGACAGAACAACCAACTAGCTCACCACCACTCTTCTCTTTAATATAAATTTGGTTCTTGTTTCCTTTTTTTTTGGTGGTAGTGGAGATTGAACCCAGGATCTTCACACTGAGCTATATTCTCATTCTTTTAAAATTTTTAAAATTTTGAGACAGAGTTTTGCCAAATACCCAGGATAGGTTTGAGCTAACAGTTCTGCCTCAGCCTTCCAGAGCTCAGGGATCACAGATATACACCACCACATCCAGCTTTGTTTTCTTTTTACCTTTGAAAACTCTTCAGATCCCGCTATAAATTCAGAACTCCCTGCTCATTATCAATTCCGTGGTTTCCATCTTCTCTTGATTATCTGGGTCAGGACTTCCCATCTTTTGAGATGATTGGCAAAGGAATTTCCTAGCCCCTCTCCCCTCACCCCTCACTGACCTCTTGCTCAGGGGTATTGATGAATTTGTAATTAAGTCTGTAAGTTGTCAGGTAGAGAGGGATATGGGAGGGCCACTGACATCTTGAGTCTGTGCTTTTATATATGTTACTCCATCTGGGTTTTTTTTTTTTTTTTTTTTTTTTTTTTTTTTTTTTTTTTTTTTTTTTTTTTTTTTTTTTTTTTTTTTTTTTTTTTTTTTTTTTTGAGACAGGGTCTCACTTTGTAATTCAGGCTGGCCCTGAGCACAGCCTCAAATTCACATCACAGCAATCCTCCTGCCTCTGCCTCCCAAGTGCTGGGATTACAGGCATGAGCCACCATGCCCGGCACTGTGGTATGTGGTACTGATTGCTGCTGGGTGTGAGTTTCCACACCCAGTATGGTATATGGTTATTGGGGATCAAATCCGGGTCCTTGAGCTTGCAAGACAGGCACAGGCTAAATCCCCGGCCCTCCATCTGATTCTTATAACAGCCTAAGGAACTTAAGTTTTACATGTAGGAACTTGAGGCTCAGAACAGGTGAATTCCTACCTGGTCATGCTCATTGTAAATGGTGGTGCTAATTTGAATTCATACTTTCTAGGAAGACCAAGCTTGAAGACAAGAAGTAATAAAGGAATTGGCTCTTACTGATCATCCAGTCAGTTCCCCCTGTAACATGCAGAATCAGGAGATGACTGGACTTGGTTCCTGGAAAGTTTCTGTGGTTTTTTTTCCCCTGCTTAACTCCAGAGGTGGGTGGGTGACCTAGGCCCTCAGGATGGAGCTGTGCTGTGTTTTTCAGCTTCTGATTGGGCCTCTTCTGGCCCCTGCTTCCAGTGGCTTCTGATCCAGGTCAGATGCTGTGTGGTGCCCTAGAAACAACCGGGTTTCTAGCCCAGCATGAGTCCCTGGAGTCGTTGGGCCGCTAGGGCAGCACAGGAAGCACCTTTCCCTTGGGCTGTGTTTGTTTCTGTTATGTCATTTGCTTATTATAGGAGCCTGCAAAGTGTTAGTTATCGCTTCCCTGTGATTCCCTCCCTGCCTTTTCTTCTCCCTTGTCTTCCTCTGTACTCCGGGGGCTTTGGGGAACAGGGACTAGGAGGTAGCATTCCGATGGGCTCCTTCTCCACTTGGAATCCAGCTTTTCTGCTCATTTCTCTTGAGGACGAGTTTTGGTTAGAAACTCTGGCACTGTGAATGAGACAGTAGCCTGTGAGGTCTGAGAGGAGAGTTCCTAAAAGGCTTAACTAGGGAGCAAACTGGGAACTGGGACCCAAATCAGGGGCTGGTGGGATCTGCAGAAGTCAAGGGCAGGGATTTGGCAGCCTCTGCATGTTGGTGTTCTGCTTCCCGTCGTCTTGTCCTGCACTTGTCTTCTTAAATCTGTACATAAGCTGTGTTTTTGCACATAGAGCTAAGGAGATGCTGATGAGGTCTGGTTCTAGTCAGAGCCATGCCCAAGAGACAGGAAATTGGACAAACTGCCGCAGAGTTCAGGGAGCTGTCAGTTAGGCGGCCAGGCAACAACACAGGCAACGCTTCCGTCTGCACTAGTACATCAAACAAGGTCTCATTCTGTTAGATGATTGTGCTCTGTCCTAACGTCACCATGTGAAGGAATGAGGCATGCTGGGGTGACACACCTGCCCCTCATCTGCATGTTAATGCTTTATGACTTCTCTTCTGCTTCGGTGCCCTTTTCAACCACTTCCTCATATGTGTCCTGGTTATATCTGGGATGTCTCCTAGAGATCTTGTCATATCTTCTGTGAATGCCTTCCAAACAGACCTTTGCCTTAATTTGAAGCAGCTCTCATTTTAAATTGTTCCTACTCATGGATAATGTCAACAAGGGAATGTTGTTGTTTTTTTTAAACCAGTGTCAAGAAGAGACCCTTGGGCACTGATATGGAGCTCAGTGACACCACAAATGCCTGGCAAGTACATGGTCCAGAGTTGGATCTCTGGCACCAAAAAAAAAAAAAAGTCCTCGAGTCTTCTAGAAGCTACATTGCTCACTAAGAACACTTGGGCCTATAGATTTTGAGGGTTTTCTCTGGGAAACATTGAGAGAGTTAACCTACAATTTTACATCTTCAGAGGGATGACTATAAATTGGCATTCATACTCATCCATCCTCTCCTTCCTCTCTCGTGCAACAGATGTCCCTGTTGCAAGGACCAGTCCTCCTCGGTCCCACTGTCCGTCACTTTCCTCCTTCTCTGGAGCCTGACCTGCTGGCCATCCTTTCTTTCTGCCTTCCTCTTTCATTCTTCATCTCTACCCAGTTCTTTTCCATTTTTCAATATACAAAAGATTTTTCCATCTTAAATTGTCATCTTTCTCTTCTTCACTGCTAAACTTCTTAAAAGAGTAGTCTACATCTTGTTTCTATTTCTTTCAGGCCCATTCATTCTCTTCCTCAGTTGCCACTTCCTTAAACTGCTCTAAGTCTCATCGCTTTCTAGTTTCACCCCTCAGCGCTTTGGTGCTCTTGACTAATCCAGGCTTTTTGAAATGTATTGGTCCTTTGGTTTTCACTGTTAGAACCTTAGTTTGTCTTCTACAGGTTGGGAATCCTTTGTTCAGAGTTCTTGGGACAAGAAGATCTTCAGATTTCAGACTTTTCCAAATTTTGTAATATTTGTGTATACATAATGAGATATCTTGGAGATGGAACTCAAGTCCTAAAACAAAATTCATTTGTGTTTATCTATACCTTATACATAGAACCTGAAAGTAATTTATACTAGGAATTTAAAAATATATTTTACGTGCCTGCATTTCTGCACTGTGTCCAATCATATGAGGTCAAGTGTAGAATTTTCCATTTTAAGCATCTTATTGGCACTCAAAAAGTTTAGACTTGGGGAGATTTCAGATTCTGGATTTTTTGATTAAAGATATATAATCTATGTCTCTGGTCATCCTTTTGCATTCCATGTTTTTTCACCTCATTTGTCTACCCAATTTTTTTTTAATTTATTTTTTTAGACAGGGTCTCACTTTGTAGTTCAGGCTGGCCCTGAACTCACTATGTAGCCCAGCCAAGCCTCGAACTCTAGGCAATCCTCCTGCCTCTGCCTCCTGAGTTCTGGGATTAGAAGCATCAACCACCACACTCAGTATTTACCCAGTTTTTTGGTTTTTTTTTTTTTTTTGGAGACAGGGTCTCGCTTTGTGGTTCAGGCTGGCCCTGAGCTCAGCCTCAAACTCACATCACAGCAATCCTCCTCCCTCTGCCTCCCGAGTGCTGGGATTATAGGCGTGAGCCACCACGCCTGGCACTGTGGTATGTGGTACTGATTGCTGCTGGGCCTGAGTCTCCACACCCAGTATTATATATGGTTACCGGGGATCGAACCTGGGCCCTTGCACTTGCAAGACAGGCGCCAGAACTACTGAGCTAAATCCCTGACCCCTATTTACCCAGTTTTTAAATGTGGGTTTTTCTTTAAGTGTCTGTCTTAGACTGTTTCTCTGGTACTCTCTCCACAGGCAGTTTTCATGACTTCAATTTCTAGGTCTATGGAAACTTTGAAATTTACCTCTCCAATGCTTTCGGTGGAGATTTTAAGCCCTAGATTCATATACTCACCTTCTTGTTTATCTTCTCTGCTTACACATTCCTTGTGTAAAGTCAATCCATGTACACAAAACATCTTCATTCTTTTTTTTTCATTCCTTTTCTCTTCCCTTCACCCATCTTCCCTTTTAAGACCTACTTCCATACTTCCTATTCCCTACCTTTTATTTCGGTCTTGATTTATACTTTGGGTTTCTCATATAAAAGAAACCACATGATATTTAAGCTTGGCCACAACATGACCTTTTAAAAATTCAATTCCAATCATATTTTATTGTACCCTTCCTGCTGTGCTTCAGTATTCTCAAAAAATATGAAGAATAAACCCCTTGCTTGGCCTATGAGGGCTGTGTGATCTCCCCAGCGTTGTCTGTCATCTCTCCTCTTCCCTGAACACTCAGCCATATGGGACTCGACATGATGTGATTCCCGCATACGGGCATTTGTATGTGCTCCTCTTCTCCGTAGTGCCGTTCCTCGCCCTCACCTAGTTTGTTCCTGTCTGTCCTTCTAGCTAAGTTCAGAACTACTTCCTTAAGGAAATGTTTTTGGAATCTCAGGTTATAAAAACATCCTGTCTGTTCACACAGGGTCACCATCCCTTCTGCGCCTCACCTGTACTTCCTTAGATAGTAACTAAAACCCCTTTGGTTCTGAATATGCATTCCCCCTACAGCATAAGATCCTGAGGGCAGAAACTGCATCTGTCATATCACCACAATATTCCCTGCTACAGCACAATACCTGGCACATAGCTGACACTTAGATATGTTTAAATTCATGAATGAATCACAGTTGAGCTGAGGACAGAGTCAAGATGAATTTGCTTGGAGGTGTATGCACACACTGCTGTCAATTTAGAGAAGTCAGTAATAGTTCAGATGTACAAGGCCCTGAGTTCAATCTCTAGAACTGAAAGATGGATGAATGGATGGGTGGGTGGATGATAGATAGATAGATAGATAGATGATAGATAGATAGATAGATGGATGGATGATGGCAAAAGTCTACTTTTATAGAATCACAACTAGGTTATCTGGTCCAGAATTTTAGTTTTAAATGTGAAAAAACTACAGCCCAGAGAAGATAATCACTTGCCCAAGGCTGTAGACTGCGGAATTGGCAGAGTTAGAACTCCTTCTTCCACGCTAGCTCTCCCGCACCGCTTGGCCCCTTGCGACTCTCCTACAGGTGACAGGTCTGTGCTCTCTGGTTAGAAGCAGGCTTTGGAGTCAGAAAAGCTGACTGCTCCCTCCTGACTTGAGGCTGTAGTGAGTAGGAGCCAGCTTGTCTTGCAGAAGCAGCAGCAGCTTTGGAGCGGTTTCCTTCCCTCTCCTGTGCACACGTGGACACAGAGGCCCTCAAGCCAGTATCAGGCTTACCTGTTGAGATGTGGAGCCCTGAAAGGAGAAGCACAAGGGATGTGTTTGTTGAAGTAACTTGATTTTCCAGTTTCTGGGTTATCACAGTTTGGGGCCAAGAATCTGACACAGGAGCTAAAGTGTATGGTGTCTGTTACGTACAAGGCCACAGAGTCCTTACAGGAATCCACACCTAAGCCATCTGACAGCAGAGCCATGGGTAAGGCCGAGAGGGAACTCCTTCTTTAGGAAGCTTCCCTTCTGGACCACTCACTCAAGCAAGCTTCCAGCTCGAAGTGGCCAGGGAGGAAACAGGATACCAAGAGCATGAGGTCCACAGTGCTGGCACCTCTCATTCTATTCTCACCTCACTCCTCTCCAACTTTTTTTTTTAGGATTTTTGAGACAGGGTCTCGCTTGGTAGTTCAGGCTGGCCCTGAGCTCAGCCTCAAACTCACATCACAGCGATCCTCCTGCCTCTGCCTCCCAAGTGCTGGGACTACAGGCGTGAGCCACCACGCCCGGCACTGTGGTATGTGGTGCTGGTTGCTGCTGGGCGTGAGTCTCCACGCTCAGTATTGTATGTGGTTACCGAGGATCGAACCCAGGTCCTTGTGCTTGCAAGACAGGCGCCGGAACCACTGAGCTAAATCCCCGGCCCACTCCTCTCCAACTTTTAAAAAATTAACCAATCCTGAATCTTTCTTAATGTCTTGATTACAGAGGACATAAAGGTGCATAAGTCACATCCCTGACAATAAGGAACTCCAAATCTAAGAGGTAGACAGAAAATTCATTCATTCATTCATTTGTTAAGTATATGGCACACATCTATTATGTGCTAGGCATTAAACTGGGATTATGCATTCATAGAACAATATTTGAGTTTCTTCTCAAATATGCTTCCAGGTACCTAGAATACTGAACAAACTATCATCTGTGCCCTCATGGAATTTACTTTCTGGTGATGAGAGACCAATAATATAATAAAATATAAATTAAATAGTGTTTACAGGGTTTTAAGTATTGTGAGGGGAAAAAAGGAATGAAAGGAGGTAGTAGGAGTGCAGAGGGGTGAGTTGCAGTTCTTAAAAGAGTGGCCTTAGTAGACTGTTTCCAAAGTGACATTAGAGCAGAGGCTTGAAGGAGGCAAGGAGGCTGGAGGGGCGATGTGCTGGGGAAAGGAATTTCTGGAGAGGGAGCGCTCCTCGGGGAAGCATGCTTGGCATGTGGGGGCAGCAGCACAGAGGCCACGGTGGCCAGCGCAGGATAAGCTGAGGTTACAAAACAGCACGCCCAGATCATAGAGGGGATTGTAGGCCACTGAAGATTTGGCCTTTTCATGTGGTGAAAAGAGAATCCCCTGGAGGATTTTGAGTCGAACAGTAATTTATATGAAAGGGACACAAAGCCTTCCGGGTTGAGAATTGACTTTCAGGAGTGAATGAAAACAGAGGAACTGTTTGGAAAACACCGCAGACATCTAGGTGAGAGACAGTGGTGCTTATTGAGCTGGGATTGCCAAGGGGGAAGTGAGAAGAGGCTGGATTCTCATAGTTGGAGATTGAAGGTGAAGGCTTGTATGTGCGTGGCTAGGTAGGTTCTAGATATCTTTAAAACACAGGGGCCAGATGATTTCCTGATAGATAAATTGTGGAGTGAGAGAGAAAAGAAGGAATATGTTTGTAACTTAGTGCTAATAAATTTTATAAAATACTGGGTTTCAATGAGATATTTGCCAAGTGCATATTTATTATGTATGTTCCTCCATTGATCTTCCTTAATCAACTTCCCCCTGCTCCTTATTCCTTTCCTCTTGTCTAATAATAGTCTTCCTTCTTCCTTCCTGTCATCTTTTTTAGATATCACCTTCAAGAAAGCATAGGATATTTGTCTTTCTGACTCTGGCCTATTTCTCTTCACAAAATGATCTGTAGTTCTATTTTTCTATAAATGACATAACCTCCTTCTTCTTTATGGGTAAATAATACTCCGCTGGGCATATATATCAGATTTTCTTTGTCCATTCACTTATTTATGGTCAACTACACTGTTTTCACATCTTGGCTATAGTGAATTATGCCACAATTAACAAGAGTATGTGGATATCCCTATAGTACACTGACTTCAATTCTTTTGGGGTACACAAGGAGTGTTATATCTGGAATGCAAGTTTTTGACCTGAATGATTAGAAGCATGGTACTGCTTTGAGAGGAAGAAGAACAGGGTTGGATCAAATTCTGAAGGCAATTGAAGGAGAGTTTGGATGTGTTCATTGAGAAGTAAAATCTGGGCTTCATATATAAATGTGGAAATCATTAGTATCCAGTAGGTAGAGGGAAAACTGTAATAGTAGTTGAGATCATCAAAGGAGTGTACAGGTAGGTAGAGCAGAAAAGGAGTGCAACGGTTGAGTGGTAGGCACTAGAATGTTAGGGACGGGGAGAAGCCTGGGAAGTAGTGGTGAGGGAGGGAGAGCCAAGAGTGTAGTGATCTGGAAGCCAGGTGAGGAGTGTACTGGGGAGGCGGAGAGATGAGTGCTTCCGTGCTGCTGAGGGGCTGGTTCAGATGAGCACCGGCCTCACTGACACTGAACTGGGCAGTGTGGATGCCACTGGGGAGCTGGACAATGGGGCAGTTTCGGTTAGTGGTGGAGGCTCAAGCTTTCTTTAATGGATAAGAGAAGGGAAAGAAGAATTTATTGTAAGTTGGCTGCAAAGTGGAAGAAAGCAGAGCAGTAGCTCCTAAGGGAAGTGGAATCAGGACAGTTTACTCTATTTTTATTGTGGTAAAATAAAATACACATAATACGAAAGTTGCCATTTTAACCATTTCACCTGTGTGGTCTAGTGGCATTAAGCACGTTTACCTTGTGGTGTAGCCACCACCACAATCCATCTCCAGAACCTTTTCCTCTTCCTAAACTAAAACTTTGCTTTTTTTTTTTTTAATAGGAGGAGGAACAGCATGTTTATACATTAGTGTGTGTGCATGTGTGCATGCATGTGCAAGTGTACAGATTATTGATGTGGGAAAGCAAGGGCAGATTGTTGAGATGCCTTCCCAGAGCAGGGGAGGGTGGAATCCAGCATACCAATCAAAGGTTTGGCTCTCACACGACGGATAATTTATCTGCAGTAATGGGAGGGAGGGCAGATTTCTGAGTCTAGATGCTGACAGGTACATAAATGTTGCAGTGGGAGTCTGTGGAATTTCTCTAACTGTTTCAGATTTTCTCAGCGAAGTAGGAAACAAGGTCATCAGTGAGAGTGTGGGGGAGGAGTTGTTTGAAGTTTGAGGAGAACGAGGGTGTGAAGTAGTCATCTTGGAGAGTAGGTGGGTGAGCAGGATAAGCTAGGGAGGACAGTATGACGGCAGTTCACAGTCATGAATTTAAAGTGAGACCAGTGTGTATAGCTGTGTTCAGTTGTGTGGCTGTAAGTACTGGCTTGGATTTAACTAGAATTGTGGTTTTGCTAAGAAAAGAAAGGGAACTGTAGTAAGATGGGTCATGAATGTAAACGGGGAGGGCAGAGGGGAAATCATGATCACTGTGAAAAACACTAAACAGGTGATGGTGTCAGAGGACTGGCCATCTTCTTAGGGCACAAGAATTTCTGGAGTCCAAATCCAAGAGAGGAAGCTGGAAGATAGGATGTGGTTGTTGGAAGGGGGATGCATGAATATGAGATGACAGAGTTGCAGTTTTTAGTGACAACAATGTAAGCATGAAAATTATTGAATAGAGGGAGATGGAGCACACGACAAATAGAGGAGCAGAGTTTGAGGAACTGAGAAGTCGAGCTTCTGGAACGACCACTTATGAGTAAAAGTTAAGACATGACCAGAAGACATATGTCCTGCCCTCAAGTCCAGGCTACAACATAGACAAGTCAAAAGATCTCAGGGTATCGTGTGAAAAGTGCTATGATTTGAAAAATGCAAGATAAGGGGGATCAGAGTGAAGGACACCGAGATCCAGCTGAGATCTCCACCAAGATCCCAGGTAGGGAATCTTCAGGAAAGTGATTTGAGTCAGGATTCTGATAACAAATTCAATTTCTGAAGTGAAGAGAGAGGGTAGAAGCACTCCAGGAAGTGAGAACAGTACATGCAGAGCACTAAGAGACAAGGGGACACACTGAAGTACCCAGAGAAGATCAGTTACCCCAGTTGGCGTGGCCAGCCCTAGTTGCTACAGGGGGCGATGAAAGATGAATTTAGGAAGGTGAGCTGAACTGGATCAGCACTTAGGGCCTTGGGGGCCATGGTAAGAAAGCAGGGGAGTAGGGGAGAGATTAGAAGTGCTTAATAGATGAGTGGCATTTGAGCCAGATACTCGTATCAGTTATCTATGGCTGCATACCTAATTACCCCAGAATTCAGTGACTTGAAATAACATATGTTTATTTTCTCATAGTTTCAAGGGGCAGGAGACCAGAGAGTTCACCAACGTAGGGTCTTTCACAAGGTCACAAATCAAGTGCTGGTCAGTGCTGCCATCATATCAGGCTCAACAGGGCACTTGCAAGCTGGCTCACATGGCCATTGGCAGGCTTCCCGTTCTTTTTTTTTTTTTTTAAGGTTTTTTGAGACAGGGTCTCACTTATGTGGTTCAGGCTGGCCCTGAGCTCAGCCTCAAACTCACATCACAGCAATCCTCCTGCCTCTGCCTCCCGAGTGCTGGGATTACAAGCGTGAGCCAACACGCCCAGCAGTGTGTTATGTGGTACTGATTGCTGCTGGGCGTGAGTCTCGACACCCAGTATGGTATGTGGTTACCGGGAATTGAACCCAGGTCCTTGTGCTTGCAAGACAGGCGCTGGAACCACTGAGCTAACTCCCCGGCCCAGGAAATATTTATTAGCTTTGGGTCTTTGAAGGTTGTATGGGGACAAGTGGGACAAGGAACAGTGGTATCCCATATCCTTCTCTTCTCACATGTACCTTGGCTTTCAATTACACCTGTCTGGTGACAGGGAGAGGAGAGTACTCCAGAGATAGGATCTGAAAAAGGGCAGTGGAGGGAGGAGATGGCTAGAACCAAAGGAGTGACAGTGAGCAAAGGGGACCAGATCTAGAGAATGTTCAGACAGTAACTACTTGTGTAGAGCTCCTGGGTGAGTACCAGGAGCTGGTACCAGGTACCAGTACTGGGGGTACCAGGTTCTCCGGAAGTCCTCCATCTAGGTCACTGCAGGTTTCAGCTAGAACTGAAAGTACCTGTGTTAGTTTCTTTTCGCTCATTGCTGAGACAAAATACTTGACAGTCAAAGTTAAAGGGGAAGGGGTTTGTTTGGCTTACAGTTCCTACAGGTTTCAGGCTATAATCAGCTGGTTTCAAGGCAGGCATGGCAAACAGGCATGACAGAGCAAAAACAACATGGCAGGCATAAGGTAGCAAAGGTAACAAGAGAGAGAGAGCCTCAGTTCATGGTGGTGGAAAACAGCAAAAGCAACAAGCCGCTTTGACAGCCTCTTTCTGCCCTTTTTATCTTATTCAAACACTGGAATTAGGGCGGGGTCATACAACTACTCTCAGGAAGTGGTTTAGTGATCACACGCCCTGAATCCCAGCAACACACGTTCCAGATTCAGCTACCTGTGAAAAGAAAGTCCCACCTCATCCACATGAGATTTTGGGAGACATCTAAACATAAACTGTCACAATACCTAATACAGCCTGAACAAAACATTGCTTCTTGTGGGTGGAAGAAAGTCCGTCCTGGCATCCACGGCCTTCACCTGTGAAGCTAAGGCATGCATTTGAATTTCTATTTGCTGACAGTGTAGAGATGTTTAGTTCAAAGCTTTGTTCCCCTGTGTTGGTTTTTTAAAATACTCTTTTTATAGGGCAATTTTAGGATCATAGGAAAATTGAGAGGAGGTACTGAGATATCCCACATCCTTTCCCCTTAACATATACTTGGCCTTCCAGTTGTCAGCACATGCCCACACAAGTTGTAGATTTGTTGCAATTGGTAAGCCCACACCAACACATTGTTTTCACTGAAACTTCACACTTTACATGAGGGCTCACTCTTGGTATTGGACATTCAGTGCATTTGGACAAGTGGATAAAAATATGTATTTAAGTTTCTTCCTTGCCTATTAGTCTGTTTTTCATTGCTGTAATAAAAGACCTGAGTCAGGGTATCTTACAGATAAAAGAGATTTATTTTGGTTCATAGTTCCAGAGGTGCAAGGTGATGGTCTTCTTGATGACAAAGACATAAGAGGGTGAAGAGAGAGCATCATACAGCAAGAGACAGGGAGTGTGTGTACAGAGTCATGTATATCTGGTCTCTTTCCCTCTTCTCATAAAGCCACCAGGATTCTATCATGAGGACTTCACTGTAATGAAATTATCTAATTCTAATCACTTCCCAAACACCTCCAAAGACTGACCATAGTTATATTGTTTTGGTCCTCTGAACACCTCAGAGTAGGAATTAAATTTTGACACATGAAACTTTGGGGGATATTCAGACCAGATCTAAACTATAGCAATGCTTTCATAGCTTGCAACTTATTTCCTTTTAGTGCTGAAGAATGTTCTATTATCTGGGTGCACTAGTTTATTTATCTATTTACCTGCTATTATTTGCTTCCCAATGTTGCCAGTTATGAGCTAACACTGACAACACAGATGCTGTGAGGATGTGGAACAACTTTCAGTTCTGCTGGTGGAAATGCAAAATGGCCCGGCTACTTTGGAAGACAGTTTGACGGTTTCTTACAAAATTAACTTACTCTTACCCTATCGTCCTGCAACTATGCTCTTTGATATATACTCAAAGGAATTGAAAACTTAGGCTCACACAAAAATCTAGATGTGGATATTTATAGAAGCTCTATTTAAAGCATCTCCTCTGTGTAGAATCCCATTCAGAGTGTGATGGGGAACACAGAACACAAGGTCTCACCCTTGAAGAGCTCTCAGTTTAGTTCCAGGGAAGAAGTGACATGGTTAGATTTAGGATGCTGACTGAGGCAAGATGAGAAGAGAGAGACTCCACGTGCTCCAGTTCTGTGGCAGCAGCAAGCTGACTTCTTCACAGGGCTTTGAAGAGGGGAGGATCCTCCTAGGATTCTCTGCACCTGCTTCTCTTGGGCAGACAAGGGCTTCTGCCTTTCCAAACACTTCAGAGCAGCCTCCCAGAATTTCTGGGTCAGTTAGTATTGCTCAAAGAAGGTTCTGGGCCTCAGGCCGACATATGAATAAGGCAGGGTTTTTCCTGTGAAGTGTCCCAGTAGTGTTAATCCACAAAGCCTGTCATTGGGCAGCCCAGGGAATTTTGTAGGACCATTTTTCTAGAATCTTCTGGGAAAGAGTAAAATTGGTTTGGAGGATGAGTACAAAGCAGTTCCTCTGTGCGAGAATGATGAATACTAAATACATACCAGTACTGTATGATTGCTTTGCATAAGCTCCCTCACTCAGTACTTGTGACATACCCTGGGAGGTTGGTATAATTGTCTTCTCCCATTATTCATATGAGAAATTGAGACTCAGAGAAATTAAGTAACTTGCTCAAGGATACAATGATAGGTAGATGCAGGTCTGTCTGACGTTAGAACCCACATTCTAATCACAATACTATACCTCCCTGTTTCATGCTCTCATTATTATTATTTTTTAACCCACCAGCTTTGTCTCAGATTATATCATCACTTTGTCTCTGATTATATCATTGGTCAGAAGATCATCTTCCCTCTGTTGCTCTGACAGACAGGCCAGCCTTATTCCTTCCGTGTTTTAAGTTCACATTTAATGCTGATCCATCTGGAAATCACTGTAGTGTATATACATTTCATGAGATTTTTAGGTTTGCTCTTTTAGTCACAAGCCAAAGTCAGAGTATCCTTAGCCTGCTCAGGTAAAGACGAGCTCACTGTAGAGAGACTTCAAGTAGGGAGGAGAAAGGGGTCCCTAAGCAATCCAAGGAGATGACCTGTAACAGGGCTGGACTTAGAGAACCTAGATCAGACTCACGGTCTTTCTCTGTCCAGTTTTCACTATATAAGAGGTGTGATGAAGCAGTTGGGTGGCCAGCTGTCCAGGAAAAGGCCAGCTGTCCTCTCACTGGGCTGAAGTAAGGTTTGCTAGGCTCCTTAGACTGTGAGCTTGTCCCCAGTGGCTGCAGCCAAATGGGCTGTGACAGTGTCAGTGCCTGTGAGTACCCATTGCTGTGTGGTCCCTCCACATCTGTTCCCATGAAATGCTACTAGTGACAGCCAAATGCCATTAATGATCAGTGAATGGAAGATCTGGGTTCGAGTTTTGACTCTGCCATAGCTGGGTGACTTGGGACTAATTTTTACCATTTCTATGACTCAGTCTCCTGATCTCTAAAGCAAAGGGGTTTGGACCATGTTCTTTTCTAGCCCTTGAGTCCTGTAAGTTGCTAAGCTGGCCCCAAGGTCCTAAAGAAAAATGCTAGCATCACATTCTTTACCTCTTTCCTGGTAAGTGTAAGCAGGTGCCTCTTTAATGGAAAGTTTCCAAGAAGGGACAGAGTCTTTCTCAGGGTTTGTGTAAGGCTCTTCCCTCTTCACTCACAGTCTAGCATGGCCACCTGGAGCTCAAGGTGTGGACTGTGAAGATGCTGAGGAAGGACAAGCACACAGGTTCCTGCTCTGTCCAGCCGTCTTCCTGACTGTGCACCAGCCCCCCACCCCCCCAGTCCACCTTCTCCATTTGAGCTCATGATCCTTAGCTGTGTTCTGTTTGTGAATGCTACAGCTCTGGAGTGAAATGAACAATGTACTTTACTCAGTTGGAAGCAGAAGGTTGCTTAATGTAAGTAATAAAGACAACACCCCAGAGCCCATTAACTGCCAAGTCAGATCCTTTGGAAGCAGAAGGCACAGTGGCTCACTCCGGATGTGAGACACACTGGAGGTTCCTGATACACCTGCAAGCCACTCACGCTTCTCAAAGCCGGGAGGGAGCAGATTCATAGTTCCCTTATCCTTTTCAACAGTGGTGCTGTTTGCATTTTGATCTGAACAATTCTTTGTTGTGAGATGCAGGCTGAATATTTCTAGACATGCCACTTGTCCCTGGGGATGATGTCACCCAGGTAGTAAGCACCACCCTAGAGCTGTGGGTTGTGTGCGAACTGAGGTCCTTGCTTTGGTTTCACTTTTATTTATTTATTTTTAGACAGAGTCTCACTCTGTAGCCTAGGCTGGCCTCGAACTTGCTGTGTAGCTCAGGCTGGCCTCAAACTCCCAATCCTCCTGCGTCAATCTAACGAGTGCTGCGATATACAAGCATGTGCCATCGTTCCCAGTTTAGTTTCAATTCTGACTCATCGAAGACCCTAGGGCAAGTTGATGAGCCTCTCCGTAATGAGGGCCTCATGTTTTCCTTATTAGAAAATTAGCATATGTTTGTTGGAGAACATTCAGAAGTAACAGAAAAGCATAAGGAAGGAGAACTTCAGGGATTTGTCAACATTTCAATCATCTAGAAATAAGCACCACTAAGGTATATTCTCTGCATCTTTTCTTTCCATGCCACTCTTCCCCAAATACACAGCCACTCTAGAGCCTATGGAAAGTTGTTCTTAGAAAATATAATTTTAATAGATAGATATTAAGTCACCTAAGTGTTGTCTCTTACTTTATTTAATCAACTTTCGGTTGTGGCACATCATTATAATCCATTTTCTTACTACTAGAGACAATACTGGAGGACAACTCTGTGCAGTAATCTTTGTGTGAGTCTGATCTCTTTGGGCTAATTCCTCGGAGGAGGGGATAGTGGGTTTCAAATGATGGGAACATTTTCAAGGTGTTCGATACGTGCTGTCAAGTGGCCTCCATGATGGTTGTGCCATTCCACAGTGGCAGTGTTGAGAGGCCCTTGGGGACGGTACTCATCAGCTGTTTTTGAAAGCTCAGGCTTCCACTAAAGCTGCAGTCTCCATGTTGTTTATAATACCTCTCGGGCATCCTACAAAGCTCAGTGGCAGCCTGCTTCCATGGCACAGCAGGGCAGAGTGTGTACTCACTGGGATCAGTGACTGATGGGACATCTGAGTACCATTGACAGAAGTAGGGCCCAGGACAGAAGGTCTTGAGTGTGTTATGCCAAATGACCATCCTTTGTTTTTGAGTTGGCCTCATGAATGGGGCAATGGGTGTCATAGCTTTTCTCTAACTGGTCTTCTAAAAGGGCTGCACTGACTTTCAAAGACTTTGACCCAGATATCTTTGGTACCTAGTTTTCTGAAGTACGAATCCAGTGTCCTCTGTGGAAGGCATTGCAGGTTACATGTGAGGTGGAGCTATCTAGGAGTCATCACTAATATCAGTGAGTTCTGCCCTGCCTCTGACCCTTTCCCAGATTCCTAAGTCTATTCCAAGCACTCTTGGTGAAGGAACTATTCTTACAGTATAATTTTCCCTTCTCAGCATGAGGCTAGATAAGAACCTAGATGCTGGTAGTGCTGTGGTTACTGTGGGCAGCAGGATGACCCACGGCACCTGAGATCTTGGTCTCATGCAGTTGTGCACACACATGGCTTTGATGGCCCTACAGAGATTCTGGTGACCAGGAGCACTCTTGCCATGCTGTCTCCATCAAGACTGTGGTCAGTGGGCCAGGGAGTTAGCTCAGTGGTTCCGGCGCCTGTCTTGCAAATGCAAGGGCCCGGGTTGGATTCCCTGGTAACCACATACCATACTGGGTGTGGAGACTCACGCCCAGCAGCAATCAGTAGCACATACCACAGTGCCTGGTGTGGTGGCTCATGCCTGTAATCCCAGCACTCGGGAGGCAGAGGCAGGAGGATTGCTGTGATGTGAGTTGGAGACTGAGCTTAGGGCCAACCTGGACTACAAAGCGAGACCCTGTCTCAAAAAAAAAAAAAAGAAAACAAACAAACAAAAAAAAAAGACTGTGGTCAGCATGGGCAATAGAAGGCAAACAGGCAGTGAGGTAGTCAGAAATAGGCTTTGAAACCAGGCCTTACTGTCAGGGAGAAGCATAGCTTCAAGAGCAGAAGCCAGATCAGCTTTGCTCACCACACTGGGAGGAATATCTGGGGCTGGCTATGCTACAACAGTGGCAGGATGACAGCGTCAGGGACAGCACCAGCTTCTATTCCCCGACTGCCTTTTTCTGGCCAGCACAATGGGAGATGTAGTCTCTGGGAAGCTGTCTGGTACCATTAACAGTAATTTCAGGCCCATAATTGGGCTCTTTGATGTTCTGAAGGCATAGGCGTATTTAATGCTTTGGGGCCTGCCCTTTCAAATCCCCGTGTTAGGCCCCAAAAGCTTAAGGCCTAATGCACACCGTTTTTCGGGGATCTGCCCAATTCTACATCTGCTGAGAGCATGTGAAGTTCCTCCTATTTTCCTCTCTCCTTCTTCTTTTAGTACCGGGGATGGATCCCCAGGATATTTTCACCGATCTGTATTCTTGGCCCTTTTTAAATTTGTATTTTGAGACAAGGTCTTACTAGGTTGCCTAGACAGGGCTTGAATTTGAGATTCTCTTGCCTCAGCCTCCTAGAATACTGGGATTATATGTGTGTGCCATGCCACCTGGCTGGGTTCTTCATATTTTACAGGTAAAAGAGAAAAGTGCCTAAAGTGGCAGGGTGGTATTTAATTAATAGTAGATCTAGAGACATAATATTTTTAAAATTTTTGTTTTGAACTAATTTTATACTTACAGAAAAGTTACAAAAATAGTACAGAGGGATCCTGTGTGCCCCTCACCCAACTCCTAATATTAACACCTTATGTAACCATAATACAATGATCAAAGCTAAGGAATTAATGTGGATACGGTATTATTAACTATAAGCCTTACTTAAATTTCACCAGGTTTGCAGTCACATTCTTCCCATTCCATAAGCCTCCCTGGGACCCCAGACTGCATTTAGTTCTCTTTAGTCTCCGCTCATCTCTAAGTTTCTGTGTCTCCATTTTTCTTCTATGCTCATGACACTTTTGAAGAATGTTGATCTGTTTTATTGAGTGTACCTTAATTTGGTTTGTCTAGTGAGCTCTACTTATTGAGTTGAGGTTATGATTTTTGACATGATGGACACAAATGGTGTGTCCGTCTCCGGACAATTTAGGGCTGGCTTTGGTCACGTGGTTCACTAGCCCCTGACAAATTTCTCCACAGTAAAGTTACTGTCTTTCCCTTTACACTTAAAAATACCTTGGAGGAGGCCAGAGATTTAGCCTCCAGTGGTTCTGGCACCTGCCTTGCAAGTGCAAGGTTCCAAATTCAATCCCCAATAACCACATACAACATGGCTGAGCATGGTGACTCACGCCCACCAGCAACAGCACCACATACCACAATGCCGGGTGTGGTGGCTCACATCTGTAATCCCAGCACTCAGGAAGCAGAGGCAGAAGAATTGCTGTGACTTCAAAGCCAGCCTGGCCTACATAATGAGTTCAGGGCCAGCCTGAACTACAAAGCAAGACCCTGTCTCAAAAAAAGCAAAAAAAAAAAAACCATGAAAGTCCTTTTTCTCTCCAAATTGACCACTCATTTTAGCATCCTTTGCTGAATCCTGTAGGCAACAGTTGTTTATGATGGTGGCCTGATGGGGATTTCCTGTTTCCTATGTAGCTTCTGCATTTATTAGTTGGAGAATGCTGTACGGTACTTCCTATAAGGTACAGCTAGAGATATAACCTACATATAATATAACCAAAGTGTGATTTGTTTATCTCCTAGTCTGTATGTCGCTTTCCTCTTGGTGCTCACAAAAAAATTTGCAAAAATAGTACATAGGGTAAATGAGTCCTAGCATTGTATGTTATATATTGTGAAATAGAAAATGCACAATGTAAAATAAGGTGAAAGGGGACAATGTTGAGATTGTAACAAAAAAGTAAGGAAACATATTTTACATATATGGGGGGGTGGTAGGGTGGGTGGCGCTATGGGAAAAAATGAGAATTAAGTTGTGTCTTATACTGGTACAAATCCCCATTATGGAGTGCAATCATGATGTGTATATTTAATGTGCCAATAAAGATAATTTTAAAAAAATAGTACATAGGGTTCCTGCATACCCCTTGCCCAAGTTTCCCTAATATTAACATATTATGTAACCATTTGATATTAATCAGAGCTAGGAAATTACCTAGTTTATTTAAAGGCTACTAAAACAGTTATGCAAGAGATCATGCTGGCTTGGACCAAGTGAATGACTGGAGAAGCTGGTGAGGTGTATTTGGTGAATGTGGAACCTATAGGATTTATGAGACAATTGGACATGAAGAGAAGAAAAGCATCTAGTGCAAGATTTCGATCATAACTGGAAAGCCCTTTTTGCCCTGTAAGATAAAAAGGAAGCCACCCAGGACCCCTGTCTTCTCCCACTCTATATCCAATGCACTCACGAATCCTGCCAGTCCCACCCCCCTGATGCATACAGAGTCCCAGTACTTCTCGTCACCTCCCGAATCACCCGCGTGGTCTGAGCCACCGTGCTCTCTTGCCCAGCTGTTTACTAGCCTCCAAGTGGACCTCCCTGCTTCCACCCTTGCCCTTCTTCAGTCTTTTCTGATCACAGCAGCCAGGCTGACCAAACTATCAAAACCAAATCAGTGTGTGTGCTCCTTTTGCTCCACACAGCTTTCTTTCCTACTCAGGTGAATAAAACCCCCACTCACTGTTCTGATCTATTCCATCTCTGATCCCAACTTTATTTTCTTATTTTTTTTTCTACTTTTTCCATATGGGATTTTGGGGTTTTCTGAACCAGCCTGATATGTTCCTGTCACTGGGCTTTTGTACTTTATATATCTACAGTTTGGAATATATTTCACTAGAAATCTGCACAGCTTTTGTCCTTGCTTCCTTTACCTCTTCCACTGCTACCTTCTCAGTGAGGATACTTTTTGACACCTTGTCTAAAAATGCAAACGCATTATCATTCCCTCTCCCTCTTTTTTATTTTTCACCTTGGCTCTTATCATTATCTAACAACTACATATTTTATTGCCTTATAAATGCTATGTATTTCCTTTTCCTAGAGTTATAGACTCTAAGAAGACAAAGGTTTTCAGGGTTTTTCCCCCTGTCATTGCTGAACAGAGCCTGGGATACAGCTGGTTCTCAATAAATATTTGTCGAGTGAATGAGCGTCCTCTGCTTGTGTAATTGTGCTATGTATTTATGAGTTATTTCCTGAGCCATGCTCACCTACTCACATGCCACGTGTTATAAGCTTAGGTAGATAAAAAGAAATTCAAGACATGACCTATGTTTTGGTTGGGGTAATGAAATACCTGTGTGTGTAAATATAACTAATGGTATCACACTGACCTATAAGTTTACCTTGAATACTGCAAAGTTTAGGGCACATTGGGAAGTATCAAGGACAAACAATATGTCAGACCCAGTTTCTTCTTTCAAGATGTTTCAGGCTAGTTATGATAACACAGAGGAAAACAAGCTCTACCCAACCAGATGAGTCAAGGACCAAATAGATGATATAGATGTGGACGGGAGAAGAGGTCATTACCGGGGCCTGGAGCATCAGGCTCTCTGACCAAAATCCCATCTGCCCTGAGCTTGGCGAACCCAGGGAAATCTAAGAGATCGATATAGTTAGAACAGGGGTGGGGCTGGGGATTTAGCTCAGTGGTTCTGGCACCTGTCTTGCAATTCCAAGGACCCGGGTTCGATCCCCCAGTAACCACATACAATACTGGGTGTGGAGACTCACGCCCAGCAGCGACCAGTACCACATACCACAGTGCCGGGTGTGGTGGCTCACGCCTGTAATCCCAGCACTCGGGAGGCAGAGGTAGGAGGATTGCGGTGATATGAGTTTGAGGCTGAGCTCAGGGCCAGCCTAAACCACAAAGCGAGACCGTCTAAAAAAAAAAAAAAAAAAAAGAATAGGGGCAAGGGAGGTAGCTCAGTGGCACCACACTTGCCTGGCAAGTGCAAGATCCTGAATATGTAGAAAAGACAGAAGATAAGGCTAGCAAAGGGACAAAGGAGGTCTCAGAGATGAGAAATGTTGTGTTACGTCTGGTGAGAAGCCTCTGAAAAGTGCTGAAGGAAGGAAGTTCAGTGATCACATTTGATCGGTGGAGATGACTTAGGAAAGAGTGAAGGAGGTAGAGCAGTTCAAAAGTTTCTGTAGGAGATCAGATGAAGTCCCAAAGTGTAACAGAAGCTGTAAGGATGAAAGTAATAAATCCAAGTGAGGGTGGTGGGATAATGAGTAGTCACCTGTGGAGAGAAGAGAATGATTCATTGAAGATAAAGCTGAGGTTTCTGACTTGAATGACTGGATAGTTGATGGATAATAGAAAGAAGAGTAGAATGGGGCGAGGGACAGCACGAGCAGTGTGGTTGCAGGGAAAGAAGCCCATATGATCACCAGTCAAGTCTACCTTGGCCTTCGAGTTCCCGGGTGTCTGGCTGGCATTGTTTGGATGGCTGTTGGACTGGGAGGTACAGCGCCTGTCCTGACTCCTCTTGCTCCAGGTCAGAGCTGCTGCTCTGCTCCCTGCCTCAGCATCCAGAGGAGCAGACAGAGCCAATCCAGGCAGCAGGAGGAGGTGTGGTACCTGGGAGCCTCTCCTAGGGCTCGGAAGGGAGACATCAGGGAGCAGGAAGGAGGCTTGCAGTGCCTGGGAGCCAAGTTCAGCTCAGCTCTATTTTGGGTGACAACATTTACAATGTTCCCTCACCCAGAATCATTCCGCCTGCCTGCCCGCCTTCGGTGTTTCCAGCTGATGAGTTCTCACGCCTACTTAACAGCTGGCTTGGTTCAGGGGCTCCCTAGCTCATCGACCGCTGCCCTTCAGTCTCCTCACTATCAGCGTGATGCCTGAGTCCCTAGTGACCAGAATGCTAAGCTCGGGTCTCCCAAGATTCTTATGGCGGGGAGATACAGGAGTAGCGCAGAAGCAGAGTGGCAGGGTGATGAGTGTCAGGGTTCAGGCGCAGAGGTGTGTGGGCAATTGACTTGTATTTCTGTGCTTCACTTCCTCTGAAAGACCAAGTTACTGAGGGAGAAAATGCATGATATTGATAATATTTTGTGTTTCCACTTCTTTTGTCTAAGAACTTCCAGGCACAAGATCTGGAGTATACTACTGTCCTGGATTTCCTGTCTCTGATTAATTGAATCTTTGGACATTTATAGGTCACATGTAGGGCTCTGCAGATGTCATAGTGTGAAAGGGACAACTGTCATCCTTTCATGATTATGGTTTAAGGCCATTATACATTCATTATAGAAAATACTTGAGAATACAAAAATAAAAATAAAATGATCCATAATCCTTGTACTTAGAACTCTGGTTAGGAGTCTACTGTCTCTTCCTGCTTTTTTTGTTCCTGGATATCCATGTGGCTCACATGCATGTTATGTTTCCCAGGTTTCCCCAAGGTACTAATAGTTTGGGGCACACACCTCAGTGCTGAAGTATTCTCAAATGAGGCAGGATGGGGGAAGATGAGACTGGGGTTGTGTTGTACTCTTCTTGCCTGAATGACTGCAGAGAGCTACAGAGCCCTGGCGAAGAACTTCCAGAACCTTCCCTCTTTCTGTGAGATTGCTGGGAAGGGCAATGTGAACTAGATTCGCTGCTGAGTTGGATAACTAGTCAGGTTGGTGAATGGAGAGTCAAGGGCATTATGGAGAAAGTTTTTCAAAGCAACTTGGTATCCTTTGAAAAAATATGCCAAATCACTATCAGATTCTCCATCTAGTCCATAAGCACCAGGTTTTCTCCTGATCCTTTGGTTTGTGTTCAGCTGAAAGCAGAATCTGTTACAAGGACTAAGTGCAGATGTTGCACTGGGGGATGAGCTCTGGAAGCGAAGGTGAGCAAAATGCGAGTGTGAGAATAAGACAGGGGAGAGAGGGGACCAGTGTGAAAGCTACTTTTCAGGTTCCTACTAAGTGCAATGGGGACTCGACCTCACTCGCATTACCCAGGAGTCCTTCTGAGTGGCATTGTTTGGTTCCAGGGTGAGCGCCTGAGTCCCTCATCCTGCAGGCAGGTAAGTCCCCTTCTCCTCTGTCTTAGAGCTTTCCTTGGTGTCAGGAAAGGCTCAGAGAGTAGTGTGCTTCAGGTGTGACCCTTGAGCAGGACAGATGTGCTCACACTGGACAGCCACGGAGATATGGTGCAGAGGTCAGTCTTCTGTCCTAACTTGGAAAATTTAGAGCCTTTCTTGACGGAGCAAGTTGCTTCCCTTGTATTAACTACTCATCCTCTCTTCCCTCCCTTCGATTCTCTGGTCTCACCCCATATTTCAAATGACAGTATATTTCTTTGACTCTGAATGGTGTTTGTTTTCAGCCAGTTCCAAAATTCTGACTCACAATTCTTAGTTCATAAGTCTCCTTTTAGCTTTGTCAGGATCAAGTGCTGGGTCCCTAAGAATTGAAAGTCTCCCTCAGGTGACGCTGAGTCTTGCTCTTCTTGCTGCATCAGCAGTAGGAACCAGACTCAGAGAATTAAAGAGGATGAAGAGAACAGGAGGAGTGAGGCAGGTTATCTTGGGTCCCCCGGCTGGATCAGGATCAAGTTAGGAGACAGGACACACTAGGTGGCTCTGAACTAGGCTTGTTGACCCCGTCAGAGGCTTCCTGAGGACATAAGATAATCAGATGACTGACTCTTTGAGGCATTCTTGTCTTCAGGGTCAATCGCGATATACAAGTGTTGACCACAGCAGAGGCATTTTTGCAGTTCCCTGGGTGTTTTGGGAATCATGTTCTGACCCAGCAGCTCCTCTGTTGGCAGTATTGAGATTGCTCTTTCATTTTTCTATGGTAAAAACCAGAGGCCCAAGGCTATGTGATTTTTCACTAGTGACAGAAAGAACTTTCTAACTTCCAACCTAAAGGTTTTGACTTAACTCCTCATCTCTTCCCCCCAGCTCTGCTCACCAGCTTAGTAGTAGTTCATTCCTGCTCCTTTGTTGTCTTGAGTGGGAACTTCCTGCAAGATAAGAACTGTGTGCAGAAAGAACACAGATCCTTTCCTACACTACTTCCTTTCCTACACTACCACTCTGCCCAGGTCTAGGGGAGCAGGTATTTAATAAAGGTCCTTGGTTTACCTGGAAAGTCGATCCTTAAGGCAGCTGAGACCAGCAAGAAAGACTAACTTTGGTCTCTCTCCTGGTGGAAGTCTGGCGCACTTACAGAGTCAGTGCCGGCCTCCATTTAGAGGAGGCAGTGTCCATCTGTGATGGGCGACAGCCTATGAGCAGCCTTGGAAGTTCTACTTTAATCTGCAGTATTTGCATCCTTGTTTTTCTTGGGAACTGGTTGCCTCCTGGGGCCTGCTGAGGTTGTCTTTGCTAACTACTGAGCCCTTGGGTCGGGGGGCTGTTTCCATCTATTTCGGCACTTCAGGAGATGACGCTCCATATGGAAGAGTGAGCTCTGCCATATCTGTCCTTGGCCTAGGATTAGACAGTGGGATCTTCCCTCAACCTTTAAGGGCAGGTCTGTTTTGCTGACCTTTGTTCCGCTTTGTTCCTCACTCACAATGGAGCATTTAAAGTGCTGCTTAGAGATAAAGCCACTTACTCTTAACCCTCAGAGCCTGCGATGGCAGACACGTATTAGATGGCCTTCGTACAGGATCAGCCCATTTACTGCTGCTCTCTGAGTATGAGTCTGCCCTTTGATGGCTTATGGCCAAAGAGATGAGGGCAGATCAGAAGCACAGGGCTAGACACGCGCAGTGCCTGGGGATGGGTAAAGCAAGATGTATAGTATAATTCCAGAAAAAAAAGGGGCTACATATGAAAAAGACAAGCCAGGCAGGTTTAAGTGCCAGAGGAAGCACATAGTGGCTAATCAGGACAACAGACTAGTTGGCTTTAAGAAAGCACTCTGCATTGATCTGGTCTAGAGAACCTTCCTGGAAGCAATGGCATGTGAGCCAGGTCCCTAAAGGGCTGGATACAAGCTTTCCTGATGATGCATGCTACAGGTCTCTTCCTTTGGGGTAAGACTTCACTGTACATTTGCCAAGAACAATGTTAA
>PVIR01018881.1:0-32914 GCA_004026965.1 Petromus typicus | reverse complement strand
ATATAAGTAAAACAAATAAAATAGAGGCTTTGAGATGTTAAGTTCTAAGATGATCTATAACAGGACCAGAAGTATTGAGTCGAGCTCAAGGAAGCTGTGTTATTACAGCAGGTGGCCCAGGCTGTTCTCTACACTGGGAGAGACTTCAGGAGAGGATTGGAAGAGTTCAGAGTTGCCCAATGCTACCTCAGCAAACCACATACTGCATCTTCCATGTAAAACTAGCAAAAAAATTTTAGTGAAGTAAAAGTTACTAAACATATGCAATAACAAAAAAAAATATGAAGAAACATAGCTCCTTGACACACTGGAATACAAACTATTGTCAATCTTTTACTAAGAATTTTCTTCCAAGAAAAACGATTAGATCAGTGTTTTTAAAAATACATAAAAATAACTAGATCACAGTTTTAAAATGTATTCTATCATGTATGTAGGGAGAAATCTTTTTATATACCTAGAAAAAAGATTGAACTATGACTGACACAGAGTCCCCTTACTTCGAAAGGTTTCAAGTTAAACACTGACAGAAAGAAAAAGACTTGCAGTAATGCTAAATAAATTAAGTATATATGTCCAGTTGCTTATTTGGAGCTGGTATGACTTCACACATTCTGCAAACTGTATTTTTTCAGATAAATTTCTTGCCTAATGATAACAATTTGTACTTATTAAAAGCTTCTCATGTGGTACATTATTATGAGCTCTACAGGAGTTTACTATGTTCCATTTTTGCTTTTATAAGTTTATACATTGTGTATAATTATAACCTCATTCAGCAGATTAAGAAGCTGAGAAGCTGAAGGAATAAGAAGGGTGAAGGCCAGAGCTAACCTCTAACTCATGTATTTTGACTTCTGACCTAGAGTCCTTAGCTGCAAAGTAACTCTTATTCCTACAAACAGTCTTGACAGGTGTTACCCAGACAAGGGGAGGATAACTGAGTACTTTGAAGTCAATCCTTTGGGATACATGAAAAATGTATTAAGAAGTCACCTAAAGTTCATCTTAAACTGAGAAAAGTGTTAATCTAAGATGCAGGGAGGGATGAAAGCTGCTGGGAGAATGCATAGCATCCCAGGAAAACGAATGAGAGGATGGGAATGGGACAGAAAAGAGGGTTGAGGAGAACAACCTCTCTGGGGTCAGGAGTTAATTACCACATACTGTAGCTTGTTTAACAATCCAGAGACATTAACAGACTAGTTTCTGTTTCTCCAAGGCCCTCCCATTTACATTCTGTCTTCTACTCACTGCTATCACCATCTACAAACAGATATTAACAATCTCTTCACTTGTCTCCCTTGCAAACCCATTTCCTAAGTAGCCATGACCCATCTGTCCATATTTGCCAGATTTTTCTAAAATATTAAGATTGATTTTAAAGATTCTAATTTAAGTAACTAGAAATTTAAGTCCTCTTCAAAAAAATCTTGAATACATTTGTTCTCCTATTTTCCTTAGAATACTCTGCTCTGACAAGAACTTTCTGTTGGATCCCAGTGATAACACTGTATCAGGCCAGGGGTCTGGCACAAGGAAATAACTTGAAGCTTCATTGAACTTACATAGTATTTTGTTGATGACATATCTAAAACACTCTTTTTTGTTTCATTATAATCATTTAGGTACATATTCATATGTAGAAATCACTCAAATGCATAAAGTACAAATTTGATAGTGTTACTTTAGAAGAAATGTGAAAATTAAGCATATTTTCACAGCCAGCTATTTGGGTAACTTGATGTCACTTCATGAAATCTAGTTATCTCCAAAAAATAGAAGGGTGAAAAGGCAAACACAATTTACAAAAATGATGTCAGCATGTATTTCAGTCCAGGATATTCTCACTGTTTGTCAGATTTTTTCTGCTTTTGTAACATAAGTCAAAAATACAGTTTTCATAGTGATTTGTTTGAAACATATACTTAATAAAAGTGTCTACTGAAAATTCTTCTGACCAACATTAGCCTTCACTTTTCCTTTAGTTGGATCTGTTAAGTACTTGCATTGGCTTTCTTCATGATATTCTTCCATTCTTTCTTTCACACAATTCTATTTTATTTTTTTCTATTTAATAGAACATCACTTCTCTTAAATCTAGGAGCAATTACTTTTATTTATTTGAATGAGAGTTTTTTAGTTTCTTACAAAACTAAACATCAGCACATTACACAATTCAGTAATGTACCACTTAATATTTTCCCAAAAAAGTTGAAAATTTATGTCTACATAAATTCTTTACATAGATGCTGACAGCAGCTGGTTTATTCAGAATTAGCAAAAACTTGGAGCCACATAAGAGGCACTCTAGTGGGTCAGTGGATACTAAAAAGACATGATGCTTCGAGACAATAGAATGTTCTTTTGTACTAAAAACCAATGAGCCATTAAGCCACTAAAAAAGTAGAGGAAATTGAATGAATATTACTAAATAAAAGAAATCAGTCTTACAAGGCCATACACTGTATAATTCCAACTGCATGACATCCTAGAGGACTAATAGAGTGGATTTTTAGGGTGCTGAAACTAATCTCCACTCTAACTACACTGTAGCATCAACATTCTGCGTGATTTGTATAGAGGCAACTATGGTGGGTGACTGATGTTCTATAGCTGTCCAGACCTATGAAGCACATTGAAAATAAGCAAACCTTATGGGGACCCATAAGTTTTAGCTAATGCACAAATATTGTGTTAGTTGCCCTTGTGTCATTGCTGAGACAAAGGAATTGGCAGCCTAAGTTAATGGAGAAAGTGTTTACTTGGTTGATAGTTGGTAGAGCTTTTAGTTCCTAATCTGATGGATCCAACAGGAGCAGTAGTTTATGGCAGCAAAAGCAACAAGAGAATCTAAAAGTGTTTTTCTGCTCCTTTCATTTTATTCAGACTAACAGGATTAAGGAGGTGCCAAACCAGTCACTATGTGCTGTGCTTTAGTAATCTCACACCCCTAATCCTAGCACCGTACATTCCAGATTTAGTCACTTACGAAAAAGACCACATGAGGCTTTGAACTCACATCCAGACACAAGCCACAACAACACCAGTTCACCAGTTATAATCAACAAACCCACAGTGGAGAATGTTAACAATAGGGAAATTTGTGTGAGACTAGAAAGAGAAAGGTACCTAGGAACTATGTATTTCCTATTTAATTTTTCTGTAAACTCAAAATGCTCTCAGATATTTCTCTCAATAACTAAACCTCATAGACAAGATTAGCCTGACTAAGTCTAACAATTAAGTGTAGATTGATATCCTAATGGGATTCTAGGCCAGAAAAAAAAAAAAAAAGACATGAAGGAAAAATTGAAAAAATTAAGAATTCTAGTTAATCGTGGATCCATACTGATTTACTAATTATGTAAAATGCCTCACGCTGTTAAATAATATAATAAATATTGAGCAAATGGAATGTTCTATTTTCACAATTTTCCTATAAATAATTTACTTAAGAAAATTTATTGATCATTTACACTAACCCAGGAGTACCACTAGAAACATAAAAAAGTTTATGGGAGATGTCACATGTATATATAAACTTATTGTACGCATTTTAAAATAAAAATATACTATAAAATGTAAACTTTGGGCTGAGAATACAGCTCAGCTTGCCTAGCACTCATCAGGCTCCCTGGGATTTCATTTCCAATGTCATACAAATAAGCAAAATGAGTCAATAAATAGTAAGACAGTTAGGAAATGATATATTAAGGTAAAAGAGCCCATATATGGAATAGCTGTGTTATCAGAGCAAACTGAAAATTCTTTGGCTTGTAATGTAGCCACCCTGTTTGTTAAACTGAACCATTGAACCATATGCTCAAACTTCTTGATTTATTTGCCCTGATCTGTAGAGGGCAAGTTGTATGTAGCCAGTTGTTCTGTATATGTTACCAAAATTTCACTTTTCCTCTCAGGCTGGAGGTGTAACATTGCCTGCAAAGGTAAACAACTGATATTCCCCAGCATGGCCATGTTTAGCAGTTTCTGTCTCCTGAATACAATGTTACTACTGGATTACAATAACTTTTATCTCATGAGAAGTAGTTTCCCTAAAATATCGACTAGCCTGAGCTTTCCTTTCTGAAATAAAATATTTGAAATGGTTTTTCTTGGCTCAATTAATATGGCATCTGTTCTCTCCACCTGGTAACTCATTCGTCATGCAAAAGAGGAATGTTGTTCCTGCGGTGGTATTGATCCAGTGACCCTTCTGGTAAGGAGGAAAGCCTCTTTAATTACTTTGGATGACTTTCACTTTTCACGAAATCTTAGGCACATTCACTAGCATGTCGCGATGTTTCCCTTTGTCTTAAATTTAGATGCACTTTGTTCCCTAGAGATTGACTGTCTGTGTATTGAAAAACCATGGCCTCGCCCGGTCTCCCACCGTCACTGAGCTCAGAATCTGAAAGAGCTATCGCCGAGCTTCTCCTATGACTTGATAACATCTTCCCTTCCTTTCACCAGAGGTGTTTTGACCTTTAATTAAAAGGAGAATTTGTTGTCTTCCTTTCAGAAGACAGCAAATAATGAACTCATTAAAATGAGGTTAGTGTTCAGGCCTGAGAGCAATAAGAGTTGAAGTCTCATTAGCAGCTAACAATGCAGAACACAGCACATAAATAAACCTAATATAGCACAGCAAAATGCCTCGGCGCATTAAATTTGAGCGGAATCAAATGTTTACCATCAACGATGTCTAGGGCATGAAGTTTTAATGCACTTAATAAAGGAAAGCAAATTGCTTCCTATTAGCCATGAAATGTTGCCACAGAAATCGCCCCAAAAAGTATATTATGTAAATGTGGGAAACATTAGTAATTAACAAGGATATTATAGGTAAATATCTGCCTTGCTCAATATATATGGCAATTACAAAGGGATAAGGATAACTCAAAGTCTCTAAATATAGATGTAGAAATTAGTAGAATATAATGTGTAACAGAAGATGTTTTAAGAGACCTTATCTCATTCATAGTCTAAAGTGAGAGATATTTGCTAGAAAATTTAAGAAATCAGTGAATATAATGTCCCTATAGCTGATGAATAGCTTCTGGGTAAAATATTACTTAAGATCTTATTACAGAGCTACACTTCTTGCTTTAGAGAAATAAGAATAATCTTGTTTTCACATAGCCTAATACTTCATAATTATTTCTAATACTAGACTATTACCAGTAATATAAGAATTAGACATTTTTAACTTGAGTATTAAATGGACAATATTAAATTTTTTTGTAAATTTTATACTTGTGTCACAATATTTAATTTAAAAGAATGGTAAGTAAAATGCTCAATCTATTTCCTATATAATTAATATGGAACTAATGTTCTTATTCAATAAATCACCCAAGTAATAACTTTACTTAATAAATAATTCCATAATTTCCCCTAAAATATTTTCCAAACATTTTTGAACCATTATAGAAACAATATTATTTCAGGCCAATTTAATGGGTACTTCATCTTTGGAAAGTAAAGAAAGGAAAAAGTTTCCAATGTTCAACTCATTCTCCAATTCTGAGAAAACTTCAAGAGACACCACGGGTAACATACATTCATTTTTCAACTTGCATTCAATTCATAATTTGATATTTAGAGTCCTAAAACCTTTATCTTTAAACAATGTTCCAATAATATATCTCTCTTAACTTACCACAAATTCCAGAATATTTCATTTTTCTCTTTCAGGATTTTTCTCTTCCATAGTCTTCCTCCTGGGTCAGTTCATATGCTGAACTAATTTTTAATGTGTAAATTATGGACAAGGTGTGTCCTCTGCAAACTTGGCAGTGGCTTTCCACTGCCTCCCACCAACCTCCCCTGGCAATGTCCTTATTCATGGTCAACTAGAGAACTTCTTTTGTTCAGAGATTAATCTTCAGTTCCTGAAATAGTTGCACTAAATCACTCAGTTAAGGGTCTCTTCAGAATATAAGTTTATTTTACCGATTAAGATATTTTCTTAAATTTAAATTACAAGACCTACCCACACACACACAAAATAAATCTTTATAAAAAGACAAGGTAAGAGATTGGTAATGTCAACCAGTGATACTGTTCACATAAAAATATTTTAAGTGTTGCCTTCTTTTGTTGGAAAATGAAAATAGTACTAATTATTACCTTTAGTACATTTCAATTTTCTCATTCCCCTTGAGAACAAGTTTCTCACTAGTTTCTCTTCACCGAGGGGAATCAGAGTTGGTAGAATATTTGGTGTTTATCAGATGATGCTGGTCTGTTCTGTTATAAATGTGAGTTGCAATTAGGCTTTAAATAAGGTTGAGCTTGAGAAGGTGACAACAATATTTCTCAGGAGTTCTTTTATTTTTGAAACTCTTTAATTTTTGTCAGATAGGCAGACTTCTAGAAGACTTGTCTACTAATTAAAAGAAAAACCCTTAAGATATCAGGATATACTATGAACTTTTGTTATGGTTCATGGAACTAATTATGGTTCCATAGACATCCAAAATGTTTTCAGCTTTGTAATAAAATATCTAGAAATGCTATCTTTCTTCTCTAGCATTGCAGTGA
Source organism: Petromus typicus (assembly GCA_004026965.1). Taxonomy (NCBI): domain Eukaryota; kingdom Metazoa; phylum Chordata; class Mammalia; order Rodentia; family Petromuridae; genus Petromus; species Petromus typicus. The sequence goes on along the minus strand of PVIR01018881.1, from coordinate 26,365 downwards.
GAAAATTTTACATATTTATGCTTAGTATATAAGTCTTAATGCCTCAAACTGACTCATGGCATTAGGTCTGAACTTTGGAAATTTCTCTTGACATACACATTTAAGTGTGTGTGTGTGTGTGTGTGTGTGTGTGTGTGTGTGTGTGTGTGTGTGTGTATGTGTGTTGTGTGTGTGTTTGCCTGCTTACAAATACTCAAGTTAGAGCCAGGCAAAAAGAATCAAAAAAGGGTTGGAATTGATTGTGAAAATTTGAATTGGTCCACATTTATTCAGTTATTGAAAAATAAATCTGAAAATGTTAGCACTATAAAAATAAACATCAGACACATTTTCACATGTAGGTTATACATAAGAAGACAAACATATATATATATATATATATATATATAATTTTAGGGAACTATTACAATGCAATACTTGATTAAGTAAAACAATATAGTTAAAACTGAAGACCTTAGCATTAAAAAGATTCCTAATTAGTATGTGAGCAAAGAGTATTTCTAAAAATGAAATGACAGAAAGTAATTAGCCAACAAATATTGAATACCTCTGTTGTGACAGGTATTATCTTAAGCCCAACCTAGTTTTGTATTGAAAGAAGACAGGACGGAGATTAAGAAATGGAGGTACCATCCACAAGAAAAGCAAAGCAGCGTTTCCAAGAGCGGGTACCAATATCCAACCTTGCTTAACAGAGGTGGCTTCTCTGAAGTTTTCGTACCTTAAGGCACAAAGGTCTATGAAATAATCTGAGAATAGGTAAGAATGGTTTTAGCCTGAAATAAAAAGTAATGTTGTTATGTAAACAATTTAATAGTTGCTTTTAATAAGTGGAAAAATGAATGTGGTAATAATAAAGAAAAAAGGAAACAAAGATTGTGTATATAGGGGCAGGGGGATGCAGGGCGGTGGGGAAAGGGAAAAATGAGAATCAAATCATGTCATATCCTGGTACAAACTCTTAATATTGAACACAATTATCATGTGTATTCATAATGTACCAATAAAGATAATTTTACATATATATATATATATATATATATATATATATATATATTCTCAGCAAGAAAAAGATGTGTTAAGAAGTGTAATATTTTTACCAAAGCTGTGATTGTCATTTCTAAATATGTTTTTAGTGTTGCACAATATTTTAAAAATCACTCTTGATCTGAAGCTGGTTAGGGATAGCAAATCCTGGAAGAAGGAGAAGCACTCTTTCATGAGGCTGACTTGTGGAGAACAAACCCAAATGAACTAACCCAAATGTATGACTGAATGAACTGACACCAATCACACTTCCCATAGCTACTGTGTTTTGCTGTTAGCATATATAATAAATAGAAAATTAGATCCAATAGTGGGTGTTTTGATTTCAGAAACCACCCCTCTCTCCCGAGGATTAGTCATATAACCAATGATTTTTTTTTCCCTTCTTAAATGAATTTACCACAAATTTGATCATATCATGTTAGATGATCCTGTCTGACAGTTTGAGAGAAATGCTAATGTGAATCACTGACAAGACCTCTCCTACCAAAGGAATCCTTTGAAAATCCTGACCTTGTGGTATAATGTTTCAGACTATTTCTGCCCCAAATTTCTAAATTCACAGACCTAGTGACCCACTGTTCACATGGGAGAAAGCATTCCTTGTGGTAAGGAAGACTGTCTCTCTAGTAATCCTTTTATGTGGTGAAACAAGACACGGATGATGCACGTGTATGGAAAGCCACCCAAACTGTCACACTTTACACACCTAACTCTGCTCAGAAAGGGAAAGCTGGGTCTCCACCTGCTTTGAGGTTTGCACAGGTGGATGCCGACATTTCCATCAAATAGGCTTCTTGTGAGAGCTGTGATTATGCAGAGTGATTCAATTCACACTGTAAAGCTCCAGCCTAACCCAGAGAACTCGAACCCGGTGCTGGAAAGATCCTAATGAGAAGCTCTGAGAACATGTTGAATTATGAACCACATGACTTCTGGTCTCACTGAATAGAGCTTAAGTTTTGTTATTTTGTTTGTATTTGTGTGTTTATTTTTCAGTTTGTTCTCCTGCTATTCCCAAAGATTATGAAGACTGGATTCATTCCACTATCCACAAGAATATCTTAAATGCTAGAGAGTTCTTCAAAATTACTCTATCACTTAGTTAAATACTTTGGCTTGAGGAAATGAGACATATTTGATATGGCTTGATAATAAGATTATTTTAGGGAAATTATCATACAACATAAACAATAAACACTGAAGTTACGACCCATATTTCTTTTTTTTAACCTTTCAAAAATTCTCATTTGATGTGGTGAATACTCATGGAAACAAAGCTTACAGACAGAGAAAATTAACAGAACTAATAACAGGCTTAGAAGAAGCAACTGATGAAGACGCTATCAGTGAGGTAAATAACACTATTTAAGGATCATCATGAACTCACATTTGATTCTAATTTCCTTATCTAACTTGAAATTTCAATCACTTAAGCAGAGTGTGTCCAATACCTTAGGTATAAACTATCCCTCAAAGTCCTGTGCACCATGTCTTACCCATCAGGGTGATCTTCTGGGAGATGATAGACCCTTTAGAATATAGAACCTAGTGGTGGAAAGCCTGGCCCTTGGAAGAATGTCCTTGGAGTGATATATAGAGGTCCCGACACCTTCCTGAGTCCTTCTTCCCTTCCTGGCCTCTATGAGGTGAACAGAACACTTCCACCAACCTCTCACTGTGACATACAGCCACAACAGGCCAATATATCTGGGATAAACCCTCTGAAGCCGCAAATGATACTCAAACTGTCTTCTATGAAAGCTCCTTGTCTCGGGGAATGGAAAGGTAACTAATATTTATGGGAATCATGGAAGCAAAAGAACAGAGAAAAGAGAAGAGTTGCAATATCAGATAATCTACTTGGAATGAAAAGGAACACAACAGAAAGAGATGTCGAAGAGGAGGAGAACTGAGAATCATTCATAAAGACAAATCTCTAGTCAGTCCCAGAAAAATAAAATGCCACATAGAAAGTGGAAGCAAAACAGCAAAGGAAACCACGAACAGAGGGAAAAGGAAGCCAACAATACGGGAAAGAATCTTTACCAGCTGTTTCTCAGACAAAGGGCTACTATCTATAATACATAAGGAGCTTAAAAAGTCAGCCCACCCAAATTTACAGACCCAATTCAAAAGTGAGCATCTGAAATAAACAGACACTTTTCAGAGGAAGAAGTAAGAGCAGCTAAGAAGTATATGAAAAAATGCTCAGCATCACTGGTCATTCAAGACATGCAGATGAAAACAACACTGAGATTTCATCTCATACTACAAAGAATGGTTTTTATCTCAGAATTAACCAGGAACATATGTTGGCAAGCCTGTGGAGAAAAAGGAACACTTCTCCACTATTAGTGGGAGTGTAGACTCCTACAGCTTCTGTGGAGATCAGTGTGGAGATTCCTCAAAAAGCTAGGATTGGAGGTCCCATTTAACTCAGCCATTCCTCTGCTAGGTATAGACACAAAATAATTAAAAGATTCATATGGTGATATACATGCACTCATGTTTATAGTAGCTCAGTTTGTGATAGCTAAATCTTGGAAACAACCAAAATGTCCATCAACTGGAGACTGGATAAAGAAGATGTGGTTGTTTTATAGAATGCAGTATTATTCTGTCATTAAAAATGATAAGATTGAGTCATTCATGCTCAAACAGATGTACCTTCAGGACATCCTCATAAGTGAAACAAATAGATTGCAGATGTGTAAATAGCATATCTTTTCTCTGGTATGAGAAAATGCAGACGTAAATAAGTTCTAGAGCACATAGTTAATATTGTGAAACATAAAATATTTAAAAGGAAAGAGGGTGAAGGGGTAAATAATAAGAGGAAAAAGAATGTGATAGTAAAAAAAGGAAACAAAGCTTATGTATATAGGGGGTGGAGGGTTGCAGGGTTGGTGGGGGAAATGGAAAACATGAGAATCAAGTCATGTCATATTCAACATTCTCCATGTTGAATGCAATGATGATGTATATTCATAATGTACTAATAAATATTTGAATTTAAAAAAAGAAAGTGGAAGCAGAGCCCTGTTTCTGGCTAGCCATTTTCCAAATGGAGATTCCAGGGGCTGAGAACTCTGTGGGCATTCAGAGGCACAAGTACCTCTTTAGTGTCAAGTTTGGGTCATGAGACAAACTCCCACTAGGAGGCGACAGACATACATGGAGTGTTTTGTTGATAGAGGCAAATAAAATATACAGTACAATAAAATATACTGTGACAGCACTTCAGATTTAATGGCTTATATCACCTTCCTTGTGTTTATTGAAAATCAAGCAGAAGATGAAAACTCCTTGTGTAATGACATGAAGTTAATATTATTTTATAAGACCAAATAATTTTCAAATTTTCCCTCTTTCCCAGTCTTCAATTGGTATCAGTGTGACGTTCCAATACTTAAGAAGTGTTTCTTGTACTGAGACCATTTATCTAATCTACAAATACATATGTCATCAATTTCTTTCTGAATTTTACCCTCCAATCCTGGGTAACTAAAAGTTAAAAGTGATAACTTTAAGCTGTGTGTTTTCTACTAAGATTGACATAGGGGCTCCAACACCAGAATCCTGCTGTTGTGAGAAGTAATTTTTAAGATAACAGAGGAAAAATTGTTCTTTTTCCTGAAAAGCCTTCCCAAATTTCCCCACTTCACTAAATGTCAGGAACCTCAATAATTCATGAAATCACACTCCATCTCACTTCCTGCAACTGTCCATCAACATCATACTATTTGCTTCCTTCCATTTCTAGTACCACCAATAGTAGCTGGGTTTCCATTATCTTTTAGTGTAACTCCTGTAGTCTAAATTGTCCTCCTGTTTTTTTTTTTATGGTTTCCTTTCAGCAAGTAGCCAGAGGGGTTGATTTGAACTATCACTCATATCTTTTGAGAAATGAAGTATAAAGCTGTGTATTAAGAAGACACCAACTTCTATGTCTGAAACAGGACACTCAGGTCCATGTGGAGGTCCTTCTGTTCTTCACACCTCAACTAAATGCCCACTGATTTAGAGAGGGGTTCGTTAATACCATAGCCTCTGTTGTCAAAATGTAGAAGTTCTGTGTAAGTTTCAACAAAAGCATACGCTGAAATTATTCTTGGAAGCTAAGGATAATTAGCAATTAAATAACAATTGATTGAAAATAGCAAACTGAAAATTTTTGAGTGTCAAGCACTTCATGGTGCCTTATTTTCTCTATTTGTAAGAGTTAATAAAGGAGTCATTGGGAGTTTTAAATACCTGGTTATATTGTTTCTGAATAAAGCATCACAGTTATCAACTCCACAGTAGGTTTAAGACCTGTAGAAGTCAGCCAGCGGCAAATGTTGGTGAGGCTGTGGAGAAGAAGGAACCCTTCTCCACTGTTGGTGGGACTGTAGACTCGTACAACCGCTGTGGAGATCAGTTTGGAGATTCCTCAAAAAGCTAGGATTGATGGTCCCATTTGACCCAGCCATTGCCCTGCTAGGTATATACACACAAGAATTAAAAGACTCATATCACAGTGACATATGTGCACCAATGTTTATAGCAGCCCAATTTGTGATTGCTACATCTTGGAAACAACCCAAGTGTCCATCAACTGGAGACTGGATAAAAAAGCTGTGGTTCTTCTACAGAATGGAGTATTACTCTGCCATAAAAATGATAAGTATGAATCATTTCTACTTAAATGGATATACCTTGAGGATATCCTCATAAGTGAAATAAATAGGTCACAGATAGGTACACAGAAGCGATCATCTTCTCTCTGGTCTGAGAAAATAAAGATGTAAATGAGCACTAGAATTGTATGTTATATATTGTGAAATAGAAAATGCTCAATGTAAAATAGGAAGAAGGGGGAAAATGATGAGATTGTAACAAAAAAGTAAGGAAACAAATTTTATGTATATGGGGGGGTGGTAGGGTGGGTAGAGCTACGGGAAAAAATGAGAATTAAGTTGTATCTTATACTGGTACAAATCCCCATTATGGAGTGCAATCATGATGTGTATATGTAATGTACCGATAAAGATTAAAAATTTAAAAAATAAAATGAAGTTTGAATGTTTTGATTGGCAACTCAGTTGATGTTGGATGGAGCAATGGATGAATTAAAAAATGAGGGGATAATGACCTGGGGAGGAAGAAGGGCCAGCGAAAGAGCTTAAGGTCCCTCGCTCCCTAAGGACTGACAAACAAAACAGGACTGGAAGAGATGGATGAAATGACAAAAAAAAAAAAAAAAAAAAAGGCTTTGAAATACCAAGGTACCATTTGATTCTATAAGGTTCTGTTCACTTGAACAGGATTTTGTTCATTTATAGAAAACACTCTAAAACATTTTCCATGAAAGACCCCTATATTTTTATTCAGTATTATCATCTGAAGAGTTCATCTATTCTTCTGTCTTTTATTTCTGAAGCTTTGGTGGTATTGATTTTGTTTTTGTTTGTGTAACATATAGTATTTGCACTTCTTGTGAGGAAGAATACCAGTGGCCATTTAGGCAGTCAAAGATGGACGAATCCAAGTGGCCAGTAGTGGACTAGAGAGCAGGACGAGCCCATAGCAGTCAAAGGTCAAAGACCCAAAAGGACATTGGAGTCACAAGTGTGAGTGAGTCTGTGTTAGAAGACCAAAGAGTTTACACTGGAATCTGGAATATTTTAGTAGAATTTTGAGTAAACTGGAGACTAAATGCTTCCTTCTTTCCCATTTCATTCTATCAAAGATATAAGCCTTTTGATTGGTGCCACCATATCTGGGGTGGATCTTTTCCTCCCAGTTTACTGATCCATGTATCACCCAACCAAAGACATATCAGAAAGTTACTAATTCACTAGATGTTATTCAAGTCAAGTTGATGCATCACAATTAACAATCACAGTCTATTAATTTTGTTTGTCATTTTACCACTGGAAAAATGTTACTAATAAAAATAAGTGAAAGTAATTATACTCACTACTGGGTATTAACATGTGCTTTTGTTATATGTTGCACATCTTTCACATGTGCATAATTATTTGGCAACCTGAAGGTGTTTAGAGACAACAGAGAGAAGTAATATTCACAACTCTTGGCAAAGTAGAAAATAATACAAGTCTTCAGAAAATAAATGAGGAATCTTACTTGGGAAATGTGAGAAAATGAAAATCTTCATAGAGTCAGAAAGCTTTGCACAAAAAGATGCCATTGGGACAAAGGTTATAAAAAAGGTTAGGATTGGGAAATGGGAACAAAATAAAGAGAAGCCTTGTAAAGAGCGAGAACAGAATGAGAAAAAGGGGGAAGGAAAGTGGGAGTGAAAGGATCTTTCACTTTAACCTCAGTACTCAGTGATTTGAGGGGAAGATTGAAGCAGATTTCTCAGTTCCAAATGTTTAGGCATCAAAAATTCCTAAATGATGTAGAGAGAGTATGTCTCAAGCAGAATTATAAGGTGATATATTTAATGTTTATTCAACTCTTACTGTTGAAGACACTTGGTAAATAATTGCATGACCCATGACATGTAATTTTCATAATGATAATGTGAATAAATATTCAGTGTCTTACTTGCAAAGGGAAGTAGAGAAGTAAAATGACTTCAAACATGTGAGGCCTTCATTCATTGCCTCCTAAGTCCAGTATTACCAAGCGCGTACTGCCCTTGCAAAGTTAAATGACTGAATCGGGGAGGGGAAGCTGAGGATGGACCAAATAGGAAGTAGTAAAACACCATTGCCGGTGACATAGAGTTTTCAAAGCCCAAGAAGAAGGTAACGAGAGCCTGTCTAAGACTGATGGAAGTTGATCAGGAAGATTTTTGATCTTCATTACATTGCCCCTAAGAAAACAACAAATGTAGAGGTCCTGTCCCTCGTGCCAAGTCACAAAGAACTTTGTGACTATCACAGGATGATTAAGATTTCTATGGCACACTTATCAAGTGGCAAAGTTATACATGTTAATATGCTTTATATTTCTCTCCTGGGCAGTAAAGGCCAGCATTATACAATCCATTTTATTAAACTCAACACTAACCATTTACAGTACTAAGAATGTGTCCTATTTGAATAAACACAGAATAAAAGATGAGTTTAAAAAGCTCAAGGAAACTGAGTGAACAGGGCATAAGTGAAGGAGGGGAAAGAAGAACATATATTTCCAGATATGGGCTCTCATCAAATTAAAGGGGGGCAGAAAAAGCAACTCACTAAGAAAAATAATTTATGGTCTTCTATTAAGGCTGTGTTTGCCAGTAAGTGCAAATAATTACATGTCTTATTCTTTCCTCTATTGAGTTCATTGTTACCTTTTTTAGATATACATCATGATCACATTCAGCACTGAGAATTTGTATCCATACATGATACATCTTGATTCCAATTTTTTCCTATTCCCTAGCCCTCCCAACAACCCCCAAATCCCGATACACATAAGCTTTGTTTCCATTTTGTTGTATTTTTATTATCAGTGTTTTTCTTTACCTTTGTTACTTTCGTCTGCCCCCTTTCCTTTTCCCTTTGAATATTTTCTTCCTATGTCACAATACCTACCCTGCATTCTGGATCGCATTGACACCTTCAGATTCTTATACTAGAGAAATGATATGGTGTTTACACATCCATGTCCTATTTATTTCACTTATGACTATAGCCTTAAGGTGCATTCATTTAAGTATAAATGTTTCTAATTTGTCATTCTTTTCTTTTGTTCTGTTTCTATGTATTTTATTGCTTTATTCTATAAACACATTATGATCCCAGTCAACAATGAGAATTTGTACCAGTACATGATACGGCTTAATTCTCATTTTGTCCGTGTTTCATCCCTAAATAAAATTCAATTCAAGAAAATCTTCTTTATCCCAGTCTCCCATTGATGGGCATTGGTGCTATTTCCAAGATTTAGCTATTACAAACTATGCTGCTATAAACATGGGGACATATATATCACTGTGGTATCATGCTTTTAATTCTTTCATGTATATACCTACCAGGGAAATAGTAGGGTCAGATGAGACATCACGCTGCTCTCATTTAGTATTTGACACTTCAAAAACTGTTAAAATGTTTCACAGAAGTGAGTAAAGCTAATAAATATATTTTTTCACTATTAAAATAATATTTGGAAAATATTTGCCTTGATTACACTTTATAATTATAGTCACAAATAATCACAGACTTTGTGGTTTACCAGTCTTTTAACTGTTCATTTGTTTTTCTTAAAGGTGTCTGTTTATTTCTTTTTTTTAGACTACACTAATTTTTAGAGTAAAAGAATAGTTAAATTGACAAATTTTTAGAGCAAATACTCAGCCACCATGGTTAATAAAAAAAGAAACCGTCTAAAACACTGAATTTTTACTCACTTCAACAAATGGATAGCAGGAACCAAAATATTGGCCTTACTACTACAGCTAGTTTGAAATTAGCTTCTTATTTCCATTTGAATAAAATGAATCCTCTTTAAATATTCATTGTAAAAATGTTTGAATTGTTCTCAATAAATAAGCAGGCCAATAAAAAACCCACAGATATGAGAGTTCTGACTTGTGTTATGTATCTTGACATAAGAATAGTAGTTACTGGAAGGGTTGGCAGACAATTTTTATAACTAATTTTATTAACTATTTTCAATGTGTTTCTGTCCTATCCACAAACAAATTCTCATACTACACATCCATATCTAGAACTTAGAAAAATAGCTTATCATTCCATGGTATTTCTTTACAAAGCCAGTAGCATAATGGATACTTATTCTTTTTTTATTCATTAAGTTTATATATGTTATGGTACATTATGATCACATTGGTACATTATGATCACATTATTTATTAGAAAACTGTACATAATACATCTTGGTTCTTATTTTTTTCTCACCCCCCTAGGAGTAGTTATTCTTCAACATTCTTTTTTCCTCCTTATCTCTAATTTTATAACATGCCTTATAAAATATTAGTTTATAAAGTAAAAACTCAAGATTTGTACTCAGTAATTATGCCTTAAAATGATGGTTAAGATAGCACAGTTAAATAAAACATTGAATTTTAGTTCAATCAAAATTTTTCTTCTACTTCTTGCTAACATAGAGAAAACTTATCTATGTCCAGCAGTTCAGAAAAATTTTCCCCAAGGAAAAGAAATACAATAATTCAAGAAATGACACACAGAAATGAAAAATAATTTCAGTACTGTGCAGTTAGAGAATTCCTTCTCAGTGACACATATGTTCTTAAGACTTCACTGTTTTATAATTTGGTAACATTCAAAAAAATAATTACTGTAGTAATTATAATACTTGGAAGAATACCGCATAACAGTGTCTATCAAACACTCAAAAAGCAACAAAGCCTATGTGATTTTGTTTCATTCATGCACATACATTTACAAAAGAGGCGTCCCAAGTCTTCATATTTATTTTCTAAAATCATGTTAATTTCTTATTTATTTCAGGCATTACTAGAGACTCAAAATTTACTGCGCACTCAGGTTGCAAATTTTACCTTCAACCTTGGATTTTCAGGGAAGTTTTACCACACAGGTAAGAAGTAGCTTTGTGTTCTCAGGCAGCTACATATAAATAGGAGATATGATTTTAAATGTTCTATAAGTAGGAGAAGTAGAATGACCAGATTGATTATGGGAGAACTTGGGTGCGTTATATGAGAGGCCAAATCCAAAATCAATGAACTCATTGATACTATTGGCAAATACTATTAGAATCAAGGGCAAAAGAAAGAGAATTGCCCTTTTTAGCTCAGTAAAGAAACCATAATCTTTGTTCTAAATATGACTATGGTCCCTTTTTTGTCAGCAGAGTCTAAGTGAAAACAGCATAATAATAATTATGATAATGATGCTAATACTAAGATCAATACTATTCATTAAAGTGTTTTAAAACTGTCAATGTCTGTAGTGGTTTGCTTTGTGCATATCATTTATCTTTGGAAAAAATCTTATCTTGAGAAAAAATTAATAATCTCAAGTCAATTTAATATAATTTAAATGTCATGTTAGTTTATTTTCTGTTCTAAGTATAAAATTTCTCTAAAAATATTATGGATATTTGGCCTAATAGTCACTTGGCCTTGAGAAGTCTTGTATGTCTTTCCATTTCTCTCTAGCTGCTACATTTCTGTTAAGATTCAGCTTTTCAGTGAGTTCTCAAACTAAAACTGCTACACATTTACTTTGTGTTCTGGTTTTCTGCACTTCTTTACACCCTCCCCTCCATATTTCAACTTTCATTTTTCTGAAATTGAGCACTGTATAGTCATACTATGGAGAGATCTCTGTTCATAAATGTGCATGCCTTAAAATGATGACAGAAAATAGTACTAAACTGTGTGCTGGACCCTGTGTTAAGGGAACACAGACAGTCACCTCCTACTTGTGCATTTATACTGTGTGATAAATGTTTTGTTTAGGATACTTCCCTGTTGTTTCTCCACAGCATCTGAATGGAACATTTCATAGTCTTCTCTATGCATATACATAGTGTATTGACTCGTGTAAAACATTCCATGCAAAGGCAGTATTTAATTATCATAAATGCAGCTTGTTTATCCAAAGAGGCAGTTTAGTGTAAAAGCTCATCATGGCTTGTTAGAATACAGAGGGAGTAATGTCATATTGGCCTCACCAGTGCTTTCTTCTCCTGCTTTGAAACATGTAACCTATCTAAAGTAATAGAAGGAAAAGTAGTTAACCAGTCAAATGATTACATATTTTAAAAGACTTTTCAGGAAGAGATTTGTGTCATTACGCTACACAGGCAATGCATGTGCAGCTTAGAGTTTTGAAAATAGATGTGGTTTTGCAAATCTTCTTCAGAAACCCTCTTAAGAAATTAGTTTGAGCCTCAGAAAGCTCCAGCTCTGAAGTTATAAAGCAAATAACCATACAGGCTGTGTCTGCTCATGCAAAGGAAAAAATTATGAGATGATTTGGAATTCACACACAAACAATACAGCTTTGTCTGAAGTAATTTCATGGTATAAATAAAGGCCTTCTTTTGGCTGAATAAGTCTGGAAAACCACCACCATTTTTTCTCATATTCAGAACTATTAGCTTGCCAGACATTTTCAGAATTAGTGCTGAGAAAAGTTAAAAGCCTTCCCATTTCTCATTTATAAGCACACATGTGTACACAGTTCACATCCACCAGGAAGTAAGTAGCCAACCAATCAGTATTACTGGGATGACCTTTGAAGGGAGCTATTTAAAAAGTCATATTTTAATTATGTGTTTTTAACAGATCTCATTAACTCTGTGTTGAAACTATCCTAGCAAAAGCAATGGGAGAAACAACTTTTACAGTTATTTGGTTATAGTGCACTTCAGGGAATAAGCAACATATATATATACTTATATACAGGATATGCTTGTATATCCTGTAAGTTTAATTTCCTTCACATGAACATATAACTTTCAGTTAACTGTTATGCTGTTTTATCTGTAGGAGCACTGAAAAAATACATATAACAATTTTCAAGAGTATAATCATATTATGTTGAGTGCTTATTAACACACTTGGGCAAATCAAGCTTTCTTGCAGGGATGAGTGATACTCATGATCAGAAATTCATGCTGCAGCCCTCTCAAGTCACATTTTTGTATGAAGATTTAACATTATAGAAAAGAAAGATTACAAATCAAAGGAGTGTTCTCCTTGTGTGTGCTTCACTGTGACATGTAACCATAGGAGACGGCCTCGTCACAATGACTGCCTCTGTTCTCTGCCAGGGTGATCTGATTTCCCAATGTATAAAGATCCTGATTGATGAGCTTCATTGTTTTGAAGACATTTAATCACACATGTCCAGTATAATAATGATTGATTCTGCATATCTCAGCCTGCTTCAGTCATTGGTATTTATCATGTACTCTTCCCTGTTCAGTTCTCTGTCTTCACATGCTAAATACAATCTTAGTCCAGCGGGCACATTACTAAGCCTTCTTCCCTCAAAGTCAATCATTCATGAATGCTAAATTGAAAGAAGGACACAATGGTGATTAAAAGCAAAAAAATGAAAGGAAGAGTTTAGTGTGAAAGATTTTAGTTTGGAAATATTTACAACATGATTGAAATTGTGTAATGAAAGCTTTTTGGAAAATGGAGACATTACAACATTAAGCTACCCTCTAGGCATGAAAGAGTGCACATTTTATTTTTTTATGGGACACAGTTTCTGATAATCATTGCTCTTTTAGTAATTTCAAAGAAATTGAACATGAACATAGCAATAATTAACTCATGGATAATGTTTGCAAATTGGCTTAACAATAGTCTTCTCCAGGGAAGTAAATTTTACCAAAAAATGTCAGTTTATATAAAATTATTAATTTTGAAATATGAAAATGAGAAAAAAGTAACATATTTTCTCCTTTATTTTTGGTTCATTTTGGCTCCTCTCTATAAAACATACATTAAAAGACTAGATATTGGGAACAGATTGGTTGTGTTAATATACAAACTTAGTATCAACTTAATTAATTAATTTTAAAAGGCTGATGATAGAGCCCAATGATAGAGTTCTTGTTTAATCTGCTTTAGAACATAGTTTAATCCTCCATATCATGCACACAAAAAACGATCCTTTTATTCGCTACATGAACACAACCTATTAACCTTTCCAAAAGAGGAGTAATGCAGTAGTAATATCTCTCTTACTTAGAACAGTGCCAAACACTGGTAAGTGTAATATTTATTACTAATGTTAAAAATATTTAGATATCTAAATTTTTTTCAAAGAAGTGAATAGCAGATAGTTCACATGACTCCATTTTCTGATTCTGAATCTATATATCTTTTGGTGAATGCTCCTCACTTAATCTCTATTGTTTAGTGTTATACTTAAAATGAGCTTATTTGACATCCACCCGTGTGGGGCCAGGCAAGATTCAGTGTGCAAACAGCTTTAGGAAATATTACCATATAAGAAATACAATATGTTGCATGTAATGAACAATTTTAAGGTATGTATTTGTATAAAAGAATCCACACACTGGAACTTTTATATAACTCAGCTTAATTTTATAACTGTACCTTTAAAGAAATTAACTTGTATTTCAGATCTTGCAAAATTCTTTTCTTATTTTGTGTTGATAGTGTGGGTCACTGGGAAAGCACATGCTTAATATATGCACTGGGCTCTGCATACAACACACACACACACACACACACACACACACGCACACACATACACACACATTTTTGGAAGACTTAAAGACATTTTAAGGATATCATTATTTCTCAACACAAATCCTCTGGAAATTTCAACAAAGGAATTAACTCCTTATATATTTTACTTAGGAATCAAAGCATATTTTATGAATATAGATCAGGCTAGAAGGAAGAAGCTCTAAAACCAACAAACAAAACAAATGGAAAACAAAAACAAAAAAGGAAAATCTGTCACCCAAATAGCTCAGTGACCTGCCTTTAAGCCTTAACCACAGATACCACAGCACCCTTAATCTAGGCAGTGACCGTTAAAGGAAAATATTTTTATGACACTACACTAAACAAAGCAATTTCATTTTCCAACTTCAAATTACAGGAAATAAAATTCAGACAACAAGGCCAGAGAAAGGAGTAAAAGACACAGTGTGAGAAGAGGACTTTAACATATTAACTTGTATTCATGTGATCATACGTGAACTACAAGTTACATTTTTAAGTGCAAATGCAAGCCCCTGACTTAGAGTTCCATCCTCAGAGCATATTCATAATGGAATTCATTCCTCAATTGAACAGTGAGTCTTGCACACCTTTGACACAGAAGTCCAATGTAAAGTGTCTAAAAACAAAACACATAAAGATGGGAAACAAATAAATTTTTACTTTTAAACCTAGTCAGAAAACAGCAGCACAACTGTGACAAACTCAGCAGATACACAAGCTGCTTCTGGGCTTGGTTCCTGATCCAAAGTCCATTAGTGTTTGGGAAACAACATGAATGTTTAGTAAGTCAGGGATTTACTGTAATTTAAACTTACCTCAAGTATAGTAAAATATGTAATCAGTGTTGGTCAAAATAAAACAAATTCCTTTGAAAATTATTAAAATCTTGCAGTGTCGGGGCTGGGGATTTAGCTCAGTGGTTCCGAAGCTTGTCTTGCAAGGACAAGGACCCAGGTCCGATCCCCTGTAACCACATACAATAGTGGGTGTGGACACTCACGCCCAGCAGCAACCAGTATCACATACCACAGTGCCGGGCATGGCGGCTCAGGCCTGTAATCCCAGCACTGGGGAGGCAGGGGCAGGAGGATTGCTGTGATATGAGCTGAGGCTGAGCTCAGGGCCAGCCTGAACTACAAACCAAGACCCTGTCTCAAAAAAAAAAAAAAAAATCCTGTTGTATCCCCTTGGCATGAATTGGTATATTATTTTTCATTAAGTTATTTCCAATGTCCAGGATCTGTCTCCTATGGCTTTGAACTATATGACCAGTATAACAAGAGGAAGACTGACAGAAATTAACCCATGAGATTAAAAAATGATAATAAAAAATCAGGCTGTAAATATCACTCTAGGCTCTGTTATATCTCTGATATAACAATTACTCAGCTTTTATGATCAGTCATGAATCTATTTATAACAATAGTCTGCAAAATGTTCTTTAAATTGAGTAATTGATCTTATTTCTGGTCAAGTATCTATTATGCGCTTCCTGCCACTCGGAATACTGAGAGTAGTATTAAAGGCAAACATCGGGGTGCTGGGAATTTAGCTCAGTGGCACCAGCCTTGCAAGCCCAAAGTCCCATGTTCAATCCTTGGTATCACAAAAAAAAAAGATAGAGAGAGAGAATGGCAACATTTCTCAAACATTCTATATTCAAAGCACAACACACTAATACCATGTGTTGTGGAAATACAAATTCCTTCATCATATATGACATAAAGTAACTCTCATCTATAACTTGTCTCTGCTAAATTACAGCCATGAAAAGGTTTGTAGCTAAATATTTCACCTGAGGTAATAAAAAAATCTCTTCTACATTTGAGTTTTAATATTTAATATTCATAACATATACACAAAAGTCAAATGATTATTAATCCATAATACTCATGCTTTAAGATAACTTTTACAAAAGTTATGAATATTTTCTTCTTATATTTGTAAAGCTGTACTACGCTCAAACCTCTGCTTCTTACTCTGCGTAATAACATCCACTGGTGCCAAAACCTGATCTGAATCTGGTAGTCCATAGACTTTTAGAAGTGTGAATTAAGAAGTCTATCCCAGGAACAATGAATACCTGAGAAAGACACACATGCTGTTATCTATGTCAGTGCCCTGAGGAAGCTGCTAAGTCCACTTAGCCTATGGAATCATAGGCTATATACAATTTTTCACTTGGTCACTGCTCTGATGGAGTGGCATGTTCTTGTGGAAGTTAATAAGATCCAGTGCCTGACTTCAAGAAAATTATAATCTGTATTGTAAAGATTTTTACAATGTGTAAAAACATAAAAACTCATCAAGTGTAAACCAATTGAATTTAATTCTAAGACCATAATATTTATAAATCCTTTGATTTACAGCCACAAAACAATGATTAATGCTTTGATAAATTCATTCCTTTGCCTTAAAAAAAAAAAAACTAAGATCTTGCATGATAAGATTTTTATCTTCATTCTTAGCCAGGACTGTGAGATGGGGAAAAATTAATTTTTCATGGTCACATTAATTGATCTAAGCAGGTACTCTAAGTATTGACAACAAACCCATGTTCCTCTATCTGTGGCACTACTTTCATGAACAAGGAAATTCATTTCATGGAAGATGTAAATTAGTCTATCTCACAGTCTAAATAATCTTTAAAATCTCTTTATTTCCTTAATTGTAGTAAAAAATATAACATTAAACACCCATTTATAAAGCATAGTTATTAAAAAAACAAATATGCTTCATATAACTCAATTTGTCATTTTACTTTACTGACATACTTTCATACTTAGAAACCAAATAGAAATTGATTAATATGATTGATTTAGAACATTTTTAAATTGGACTGAATATTGTAAAACTGTACAAAAACTGTGTACAATGGAAATATTCTTATAAAGCGACAGTATAATGAATTCTCATAGAAATGTTGTTGAATTTTTTCCTTATTTTTAAACTTGTGGTAAAACAATGGTTTTCTTTGTGTTAGATGTTGTTAATAATTTATCCAAAACATAAGAAAAGAAATACTAGTTTTAAATGGTCAAGTCAGGTTTCTATTATAAACATAAGATTAATTTAAATTTTTCTGAAAAATTACAATAAAATGGAAAATTTTACATGGATAATGTTAAAATCCAAGGAAACAAAATTATTAAGAGATAAATAGATAAATACTTCAAGAAAGATACACAGGGTCAGGGGTTTAGCTCAGGGGTACAGGGCCTGACTCACAAGTGCAGGGTCCTGAGTTTGATCCCCAGTACTGCCAAGAAAATAAAAAGGAAAGATACACAAAAGATTCCACTGAATACTAATAGAGATGTTTTTTTTTTTTTTTAATTATCTTTATTGGTACATTAAATATACACATCATGATTGCACTCCATAATGGGGATTTGTACCAGTATAAGACACAACGTAATTCTCATTTTTTCCCATAGCCCCACCCACCCTACCACCCCCCCATATATATAAAATTTGTTTTCTTACTTTTTTGTTACAATCTCCACATTGTCCCCTTTCACCTTATTTTACATTCAGCATTTTCTATTTCACAATATATAACATACAATGCTAGGACTCATTTACATCTTCATTTTCTCATACCAGAGAAAAGATGCGATATGTACTAATAGAGATGGTTTTATGGCTTGTTTGGTTTTTGGCTTTGCACACTTCTTCAATAAACATACATTATTTTGTAATCATAAACATAACAGTTAAATTATGAGTTCAATTTTAGATTTATGTAAGAACTTTTTAAAAGAAAGATGGCTTGCTATCTCTGGTAACATATACATATTAAGAGGGACAGTTTAAAAGATAAATCATTTAAAAATCAGGTAACATTTTCTATTACATTCTAAATTAACTATCTTTAGCCAAGGCCAAGGACACCGATCGCCCAGTTCCAAAACTCCTGCACTCTGACAAAATTTAGACTATGATCGTCTTTAAAAAAATTAATGAACTCACAATTGAGTCTCTGCGTCAACAGCATGACACAAATAACTGTTGAAGTCATACAGCATTTTCAGTGAAGCATGTTGCACTGTTTTCTAGGGACTGCAGAGGAAGACGAAGGGGACGACTGTCTGCTGGGGTCTGTGGATGAGTTCTGGTGGTTTCCTCACATGTGGAGCCACATGCAGCCCCACCTCTTCCACAACGAGTCCTCGTTGGTGGAGCAGATGATTCTCAACAAGGAATTTGCACTGGTGAGAATATTCTCATGATGTTTTACAACCACAGGTATGATCCACTAGTGGACTGTAAAAGTCAGTTCATTGAATTGGATCCTATAGAAGTGCAACAGAACACAATAAGAAACTATGTCCCATGTACTATTATATATATACCAGAGAGAGAGAGAGAGAGAGAGAGAGAGAGAGAGTGCCAAAGAGGCAAAGTAAACATTTTCAGAAATTTCCATTTCCTGCTTCATTAGATGATTATTCTGCCATCTATGCAAAGGAAAATAGTAGCTTCTCCATTGTATTCCTACATAGTTAGCCTCTCAAAACTCAGCTGCTGTAAGAATGAGTAGATACATTAAATTATTAGAGCAATGACTCTACGGCCTTTACTCTCAAATTTTAGTATCTGCCTCACTTAGGAGTGGAAAAAAAAAAAAAAACTTGTTACTTGGCGTCACTTCCAGAATTTCTATAAATGGATTAAAAAGAGGTTTGAGAATTTTATTTCCTTTATTGAGTTTATTGGTACATTTTAGATACACCTCACGATCACACTCAACACTGAGAATTTGTACCTGTACATGATGGTTCTTGATTCACATTTTTGCCATTCTCTTACCCTCCCTCCAACCTCCCACTCCCCTATACACATGATTTGCTTCTCACAAACATTCTCCAATAATGTTCACGATGCTCGGAAGGATCATACTTGTAGCCTAGGGCTTGACAAAACTATGGCCCACTAACCAAGTCTGGACTGCTCCCTGTTTTTTATTATCCCTGAACCAAGAAAGTGATTTTGTATTTCATTTGTTTGCTCATTTGTTTTCTTTGTATATGCTATAAATGACTGCAAAACAATCAGAAGGACAATATAGTTGGTGGCATAAAAAGATATGAAGGTCAATTTCTAAGTCCACAGCAAGGTTTCATGGGGATATCACCACGTTTACTCTCTCCTGTCTGTAGGTTTTTCCTCATAGCAACAGCAGAAATAAATATTGAGAAAAAGACCCTACAGCCCAAAACACCTAGAGTATTCTGTCTGACCCTCTACTGAACATTTGCCCACCCCCAGTCTAGACATTAATGGAGGTATATGGCCCTCTAGGCTCCAATGAGAAGCAGAATCTTGTCCACAGGAAACATTCAGATGTGCACCTTCACAAAGTGTGATCTAAAATAGCCAGGGGCTTGGGAATCCTCAGAACCCTGGAGCCCAGGAAGGAACTCCTGTCATACACACAGCATATCCATACTGTGCCATTGTAGGAACTTTTTCAAAAGCCATATTGGGAAGCATAGACCTACAGCTAAAGGAACACTTGGTATAGTATAAAGTCGTGCCTCGCTATTGTTTCATGGCTCACCTTCATTTCTATCTCTAAATTTCCAGGATGGAGACACATTTCCACATAGGATGCTAAATAGTAAATATAGATAAAATTAAAAGAGGTTGAAATCTTCTGGTAAGGAATCAGAATACCTCATTTGCATATAATACCTCCTGACCTCTCACCAAAGGCTGCTTGGTCTTGGACAAATTTCTTAGTTCCTCTGTGTCTCAATTTGCTCTGTGAAAAAAATAAGGATACCAGAAACAACTTCCCTCCATAATTGCTTTGAGAAGACCTGTAATCAGAAAAGTGCCTGGTACACAGTAAGCACTCAGGTAATGTTAGACAATTACATCCTTCTTAAATCTAAATACATGTTCCGTTATGTCTTACTTTACATAGTAAAATATATATTTTTAAAATATGAATTTACATGAAAATGATCTTTACTTAACCTCTATGGAATTCTAATAAATTGAATAGCACTTTATAGCACTGTTAAATTAAGTACATCTTCCTTTTTTGACACTGAACTTACTATCAGCATGCTAAATTTCCCCTGTGTGGCAATCTTGCAAACAAAACTTGTTTTTCACTTGGTTTAGGCTTCCCTCACTCTACTATCACTCTGAAAATTTGCTTTTCAGACCTGTAGGTTATATTTCATAATGGCTGATTTCACGTGTTTGTGTAATTTCTCTTTTTAAAAAAAGCCATGCTGAGAGCTCTGGGAAAGACTCACACGTAATTGCCTTATAATGAAATGTTGAAAGCTATTTAGAGTCCATTCAGAGCAATTACATTTGTTTAGTCAGTGTGGCTAGAAGCTAGACGTTAGCCCGCAAATATATTTTGTAAAAAAAAAAAAAAAAACCTTATTGTATGTTGCACAGTCAAAATATTACAACTAAAATAAAGTCTGCTAAACACACGTATTAAAATGACATTGTCCTTTTCTTTCTAGAGTTCAGCTCAATAAAACTCAGGATTTCTCTGGCAATGACATTCAGAACCCCACCTTCACTGTCACATAACACGACAATATGTGTCCTGTCCACAGAGCCAAGAAATACACTTCTTCCTAATTAAATTATTACCTCTTCACCTACTGGTGACACTTGAGAACCATCAGCAATAGAAGAAAGGCGCTATGTGAAATATGGGCAGGCTAGATATTAATCCCAACAGGTAGTAACGAGTTCTAATAAAGTTGGCAACTTGCTTAATGTCTTCATGCCTCACTTTCCTCCCCTGAAATGAGAATGACTCCTTTTTTTTTTCATTTTTGTTCTCCACCCTACAATGTTTTAGATAATTAATTTATACCAACTCATCTGCCAACCAAAAGCACTGAGCCAGATAATGCCGCTGATCAATTCCAGCTTTAATATTCTGCAATCATTCACAGTATCAGTCCAGGATTTGTAGAGAACATCATGAAATACTTATCTTGCTGCAGCTGAAGCAATTAAAGAAAGTGATTTTTGATCTAAATTAGAATTTAGATGGATAGAAATCAAAAGTATTTAAATGACTGATTTTTGTTTTGTGTTGTTTTAATTCTATCCTGTCCTTCTTATTCTGTAGCATGACCTTGAGTAACAGAAGTTACCTTCAGGTTCAAAAGCAAAATTATTCCCATAAGAAACCCAAAACTGGTTCAGATGACATTTAAATAGCTTGATATTGGTATTTTTAAATAGTTCAAAAAAACTCAATCAGTATGATCTTAGTTATGGAATTTATCTCAGTTCATTTGCTGTGGGAAAATGTTTAAAAATCATGAAAGTAACAGTTTGTAAGAATGTTTCTTTACCTGTTCATCCTTTTGGAAGAGGCTGTATTAATAGAATGTATGTTCTTTGCTTGATCTGCACACACATATATGTGTAGTGTGAATGTTTGCAGGAGTACATGCACCTAATCCAAAGGTTTTCATGTATTCATATGCTTAAGTGATGACCTCAGATATGAGTACTGGGGATCTGAATATGTTCATGTATCCATAATTCATGACTAATGCTGTACACGTGTGTGTGAATGTAGGTATTAATGATTAGTAGAATCAATCCAGTATCTTTGGCAACAATCCACCTTACTGTGATAGAGGAGTGCAGAAAACTACTTTTTAGTTCTTTTACATTTAACACATTGTAGATCATTGCCACCATTAAGTTACTTGAGCATGTCAATAAGTATGTTTCAAAGATGACAGCAGACAAAAAAAAGAAAGAAAACTAAACATCAATCAATATAAAAGCAATTAGTGAAAAAGTGATCAAATGATTCTAGATTTACTCGATATTTCTGTTTCAATCACACAAAGAATAACCCCTGCAGCATTAACCTAAAAAAAGTAAAGTTTATAATACCACAATAGGCTTAGGAAAACAATAAACACACACACACACACACACACACACACACAACTGTTTTGTTTCACATATATACCCATTAAAGTTTCCAAGCCATTGAGCCTTTTCTATCCACTAATATTTTCAGACCATAAAGCATTCTGAAGGGTCAAGCACTTTTTGTTTTCAGTACTGATTTTTTCATTAGTGACATAAACTTTCCTCATAGTTTATCTCATAGTAATATACCTTCTTGACTATTAAGAAAGGAAGATGTGTGCAATAAACAGATAAGTTCTAACATACTTAAAAAGTTATGCCAATTTGTTAAATCTATGACTATCATAATTAGATACAATATTCATGAAGTATGCTGACATTTAAATTGCTCTTATAAAAGCACAAACAGGTTGAAGAGCAACTGTAGGAAATTCTAAAATGTCACAGTAGAGTGCACTCTCAACTAGCTATGTCGATGTCACATTGAAGCAAAGCAAAAGGAGCACGTGGTGGAATTAATGACCCAGAAGATGAACCGGAGAGCCGAGTGCCAGGGTCTTCAGCGCCTCCCTGCTGACTAGATTATGCAGAGAGCAGCGCTGTGCTGCATGACAAACACGAGGTGTGAAAAGACTGACGATTAAAACTAATAGGACAGGTCTTGGGATTTAGCTCAGGGCTTCTAGCACCAACCTTGTAAGTGCAAGGGCCCACGTTTGATACTCGTAACCAAATACAGCTATGCTGGGCATGGAGACTCATGCTCACCAACAATCAGAACAACATAGCACAGCGCATGGCATGGTGGCTCACGCCTGTAATCCTAGCACTTGGGAGGCAGAAGCTGAGCTCAAGACCAGCCTGAACTATAAACGATAAACCCTGTCTCCAAAAAACAAAACAAAACAAAAACCTAACAGAACATGAAGCTGCTGAATTGAAAAGAGCCAACAGCACTTACATCAAAATTAAACCATGGACAGTGTTACTGTGATTTATGTAACAAAGTTCACAGTGAATCAAATGATCTATTTTGAAGGCTAAATAACCCAACTTTTACCCTCAAAGAGTCAATGCACACCTGCATGCACTATTATTCACATTAAATAACAATAAAACCAGAAGAAAGAGACAGAGAGAAAGAGGGAAACTGGGCAACGTGTGATAATGTAGAGGAACCCAGAGAACAATATCCTGTTAAATAAGCCAACCAGAGAAAGATGAATGCTGCATGATTTCAATAATGTGTGGTGTCTAAAGTAGTCAAGTTCAAAGAGTCAGAAAGTGGACTGGCAGTCTCCAGGGGCTAGAAGGAGGTTAAAATATGGAGTTACTAATCATGCCCCATCAAACTGCAGTCTATCGAGATTACTATATTTTAGAGATTTGCTATACAACATTTTACATATAATCAGATAAACTATGTTTTAAAATTTGTCAAAAAGTTAAGTATCATACTAAACATTCTCACCATAAGAAGATAATCATTTTGGTAATGGTATGATATCTTAAGAAATCTTGTGGACTATATATTCTCTAATATCTATAGAAACACCTTCAGAAATTGAATATATTGATTATATTTTATTCATAAGAAATCATGCAAAACTTGAATATCTAGACTGCACATTAATTTTATAGAGTCTGTGTACATCAGAAAGTTGCACAGGACTAGAACTGGTGCCTGCAGTTCAGGATTCTTCCAGGACTTCGGTCGAGATATTAGGTGAGGTACTGTCATTTCTGGGGTCACCTGAAGGGTGAACCTACTGCCAGATTCACCTCAGTATCAACAGTGCTCAGCTCCTCACCGCAATGGGACTGATTAAGTATCTCATTTCCCACCATCTTTTGTCTGGATTCCTGGATTGTTCATGTGGTCAGATCCCCATGTAAGTGTTGGTCTCATCAGGGATAAAATGAGAAACACAGAGAGAGAAATAGAGAGAAACAGACAGGGAGGCATGGAGAGAGACAGATAGAAGAGAGACAAGGAAATGCAGGGCGAGAGGCAGACAGAAAGAGTGGCAGACACAAAGATATAGGAGTTCCTAAATTTGTGTCAGAATATTAGAACTGATACTCCATCACTTATGTCATATCCTGTTCATGACATGTCAGTCACTGTGTCTAGCCCGTACTCAAAGGAAGGGAAATTAAACAAAGTAAATATAAAAAAGTAGGAATCATATAAGTAACTGCATATCTCATGTAAATAAAGGGAATGAGAAATCTAAAGAATCCTGTATATCTCATACATTCTTTTATATTAAAAATATTTGAATATAAATTCAAAATCTATTCTTTATCCTCCATTTTAAAGACAATTACATATTTTCAGGCCAAAAATGTTCCACTCATCTAACATTACTCATCAAAACATTTGGCTCTACATAGAAATATTTGTAAATAATGAATTCTCCCTGCCTATACCACTATATTCCTATCTGAGTGATCATTACATAACTTGTTTTGAAGCTTTATTTATGTGAATACTGGCCTGTTATGCAATGCATTTATATAGATTGTAAAGCTCCATAGTTTTTGCTGTACTTACAGACTTAGAACCTTCATCACAATTTTGGAACATTTCCATCATCTCTAAAAGAAGTTCTCTATTCGTTGGCAGTTGGCCTCTACTTCCCCAACCCTGGGAAATCATTATTAGACTTTATATTCAAGTGGCATCATCCAATATGTGATCATTTGAGGCTGACTTTTTCCTTTCACTTAGTGTGTGTTTTTGAAGTTCATACATGTTATATTACCTATCAGTATCTCACTGTTTTACTGTCAAATAATATCCTTGTATGTCCATGCACTGTATTATATTTTATTCATGCATTCATCAGTTGATGGACATTGGTTTGTTTTTATTTGGGGACATTATCTACAATGTTGTTCTGAAAACTTAAGTCTGAATTTGTGGGTGGGCACATCTTCCATCTCCCCCTAGCACCTACCCAGGAGAGGAGTTGGTAGATCAAGCAGCGGGACTATGATTAATATTCTGAAGACCTCCCACCCTGATGCCATGCAGTCTGCCCAATGTTTTAGTTCCACTGGCCACACAGGCAAGTTCTGAGTGCTGCACACTCTCACCAGCTCCTCTTATTTTCACCCTAGTATATGCATCCGAGTTGGTGTGAATTTCTTCCTTATTCTTAAGAGTATTTCATCTACTCTTGAGATTTAAATTTTAGGATTAGTTTGCTGATTTCTGTGTGAAGGCAGTTGGAATTCTGGCGGTGGTAGCATTGTCTCTAGATTGACTTGAGAGGTACCACCTTGCTCATCACATTTCTGCTCCATGAACAACTTGTCTTTCCATTAATTTAGGAATTCTTTACTTAAAGTAGTTAAAATATTTTGTTTTATAATTTTCAAAATCTTTTGTATATATTTATTAAGTATATTCTTAAATATTACTTTTATTTTTGTACTAGGAGTAGAACTCAGACTTCATGCTTGCCAGGCAGGCACTGAGCTAAATCTGACCCAATATTACACTTTTAATGCTGTTATGAAAGGGATTTTTAGTTTTTGGTTCAAGTTGAGAATTGAACCCAGGTCTTCTTTATGCTAAGCACACAGCCTTCATTCTTCACCACCTTTGATCTCTAGATTGTTTCTGACTTTTATTTTCACATTGTTCATTTTTGTGTTAAGAACTCCAATTGAGGGGCCGGGGAGTTAGCTCAGTGGTTCCGGCGCCTGTCTCGCAAGCGCAAGGGCCCGGGTTCGATTCCCCGGTAACCACATAAAAATACTGGGCGTGGAGACCCACACCCAGCAGCAACCAGTACCACATACCACAGTGCCGGGCGTGTTGGCTCACGCTTGTAATCCCAGCACTCGGGAGGCAGAGGCAGGAGGATTGTGATGTGAGTCGGAGGCTGAGCTCAGGGCCAGCCTGAACCACAAAGCGAGACCCTGTCTCAAAAAATCAAAAAAAAAAAAAAAAAAAAAAAAAAGAACTGCAATTGAAGGAGAGATATCAGATAGATAGATAGATAGATAGATAGATGATAGATGACAGAAGATGTTAGACTTTAGACAGATGGTAGACATAAAGTTGTATAAATAGATCTTAGAGACATAAAATTTTGCTGGATTCATTATTTTTAGAGATTTTAAGATTCTGCTTGATTGTTTATGGACAAAAATGTCACTTGCACATAGGATTTCACTTCTGCTTTTCCAATCATTTCAGTTCCTTTGTTTCACAGTTGCCCCAGCTAGAAAGAATCTTTAGCACAA